>JAAAKQ030060033.1:11112-30372 GCA_010016005.3 Zanna intricata
ATATATATATATATATATATATAAATATTCTAGGTTTACTCATAAAACCTCCCATGCATAAATCTAAACAATGTATAGTTTTACAATTCCTAGTCCTTTATGACAGAATTTCTTAATAAAATATTCCTAACAGCAAACACTTTGAACAACTGATGAGAAAGCATATTACTGGTAAAATTGTGTATAATTTTTATGCATTATATAAAAATACTTTAATCAAGCTATTATAATTTTTATTCATGTGTTGCATTCTTATTTCTCATGTTCTCTGTTCAATATCTCAAAATGACTAGGAAAATACGAAAAGAACTGCATGAATAATCATGTTAACTACACATATCACACAGTTCACTTCGTTCAATCAAAAATGTGCAAGTTGATTATTGTTGTCACATTAATGCACAATACAAACTAAAACATCTCAAACATTTAATATCAAAAAATTTTCTCATAGAAAATATTTTTAAAGGAAACGTGATTTCTGGTGTAAACACAGTAAATGACATCCAACATTTTTCACTATACTTGTTATATATCATACAGTATGATAATAGTCAATTTCTTAAAAGTTATAACACAGATGTAGGTACTGACAGAGGTTACACTAATGAAAATATTTTTGAGATCTAAATGTTTTATACATTTTACACATGGCACTTCACATAAAACTATGAAAATATAGACAAAGTGTATGCAGATAAGGCTACACCATTGGGTAGCTGTAAAAGAATACACAATTTATTGAAGCAATCCATAACATTATAGCTTAGAGAAGTTATTGGCATCAAAATAGATGAATCTGTAATAGAAACGACAGAACATTTAAATCTTCATTTAGAAAATGATTTTGTCTGGCAAACACAAATCTTTTGTAGCAAGAATAGTTTACATAAGGATGTTTATTTAAAAACAGTTATTCATTGTTACAGGTTGAACATGTATAATAAATTGAACACATGTAACATAGAGTTTAGATACTGTATTTAATTTTTTTTTTTTATGATTTAACTAAATAATAAATTCTCTCTCTCTCATCAATCATCAATCAAATAATTCATCAACATAGTGACCAGTGTGCCAATTAAACTCAAAAAACAACAAAGTACATACTAATACTCAGTATTTACAAACGCAGTTATGTAATATATTAGATTTATATCATTCCAATATGGTATGAAGTTGTGTAGTTACAAATTTTGTGATTGTTAAGATTTATATTTCCTAAATATTTAAGTTTTTATTTTTTTTTTGATTTTGTTATTTGTTTATTTGTAGAATTATGTACTGACTGATGATGCAGAATCTCGCGAAAGTCAACTATTGGTATTAGTATTTTTAGATCTTTATTAATGTGTTGTTTGATGGTTAAGTTGTTATATAGTTGTTAAGTTGTATATATATATACTTTTATACAAAGTATTAGTTTATCATTCTTAAGTGTTGTTTTTATTTATACTATAGCTGATACTTTTATCTAACAACTAAATACCATATTATTATCTGCTTTCAGAATGAACTTCAATGATGAATTCAATATACATCAGTTTGTGATTAACTACAAATAGAACAATACTTTTCTCAAATCCTTCTCTAAATTAAATTATGGATACTTCCAAACATAAGATACATTCTGCCTGCAACGTCATAATAAAATATGTACATATAAAACAAAACAATCTTGGTAGACATGTAAAGGCCTGTTTGAAGTAAAATAAAATTTATAAAAATAAATTAAAATACTAAAAAGATAAAATTTATTTTTTAAATTTCTGTGGTTTGTCAATGTTTACTACACCTAAAGTACTTCAAGCTAATCTACAAGATGGTATATCATCCTAAAAGGTGGGCCATATAAATTCTGACTCGGCTATCTGATTTTTTTTTCTTCTGACACATACTGTGTCAGAAGATGGTATGTTTGTCGTGCATGGGTATTAATTGAAGGTCATTGACTCACTCATAACCCTTCAGCCTTCCTCTCCTGTTCAGCAAGTCTGGAATGTTTGTACATCATTCTGTATTCAATTGAAAATGTGTTTTCATTGTGGAGGAATATGTTCACACAACTTCAAAAATTTGGTTTGTGAAAGGTTTTCAAGGGACACATCCTAGAAGTAATGTTCTTGAAAAATTGATAATTTCAGATTTAGTGAAAAAGTGCCAAAAAACCGACTTTGTTACCAATGTAAAGCGAGTGAAACAACCAACTATTCAAACTGCGGCTAGCAACAACTAGCAAGATGATACCACTACCCATGCTCCAAGAACAAAACATAAGTTACTCTCTGGATAGTTTCATAGCCCTCATAACATCCTATAAAATTATTTACAGCCATTTTGAAAAAAGAAGTAAAGTAGAAGTAGTTAAGGAAGAAGGAAAAACAGGAAATGAAGAAAACTGTTTAAAATAGCCAGATTTAGTGGCAACAATAAAGAGTAGAAGACTGGGATGACTTAACCATTGATACTTTAAAATTAATTAACTTCAACCAATGTAACTAATTGTACACTTAATCATCAACAATTATTTTCATAAATTCTATTTAAACATCATTAATGTTTAATTACTGACAGTTTACACTTTAAAATAACATTAATTTTGGATTATGGATGGTACTCTCAGATGACTAAAAATTATCTAAATCACAAATACATTATAAAAACTCTATTGACTACCGCATATATGTGATTTAAATTTGCTATAAATTTTAGATGTATTAACTAGTAGATTTTTCCTTTAATTTATTTAAGAATAATATTTAAATTAGAATTCATATATGTCAGCTTAAAGTTTATTAGTTATTTTATGTAATTTGATAAATGATGTTATAACCATGTTTAATATTATAACCATCATGATGTTATAGTCATGATTGTTTAGTTATTAATATTTCCATAAATTTATGAAAGTAACAGATGTCATAAAATGTTGATATCCAAAACGATTCATTGTTTATTGTACCAAGTTAAAAACTGTAATAAATAAAGCAATGATTTATTTATTCGTTTCCTGTCTGACATGACAGGCCACCACATTTTGTTATCTCTACTAAAGTAAAGATAATAAAAGTAGAATCTCTACTATTGAACCTGACCCAATCTTAACTCAAATAACTGGCATTACTAATATAGTATAATTACTAAAGTTATCATACCTTCAAGGACTTCTGTAACATGTTCCTCAAATTTATCAAAATTAAATGGTGTTAGGAAGCCTAATGACCCAAGGTGAAAAGCCATTACAGGAGGTACTGATTGCTAGAAAAGAATTATAATTATATACATTAATGAGATTTTTTATAACTTAATTTTTATATAAGGAATAGTATTGTAATAGAGTAATTTATTACAAATCTCTATAATGTAATAATTATAAGAATATATAACTGATTTTAAGTGCAAGAAGTACATCTTCTATGAAAGAATTTTCACCTGAAAAAGCATGCTGGCATATAAAAGTGTTCCATCTCCACCAAGACAAATTATAAAATCTATTTTATCAGTTAAATCATCCTTTCGATCATGAAATGTCCTTAATGAATTTTTTAATAGTGAGAATTCATCATTATCAATTAATAATGTTTCTGTTAATACAGAACCCTCCACAAAAACAGCCATTCTCTTGACCTGAAACAAATCATAATTAATTTTCATTATTAGATTCCAATAAATAAAAACAATTCATAATTTTTTAGCATCAAAGGAGTTCAGTTATTAGTAATTTCTTATAAATAAAGATAAATTTTCAGTTACTGAAAATGTTTAACTGTTTTGCACTAAAAAAAAAAAAAATAATAATGCGAGGCATCATTTTTAGAACTGAAAGGATCCAAAATTATAACTCCATTACAATCCAAAATTCTTCTAGAATACAAATTATCAAGACCATACACAGTTTTGCTTCTAATTCAGTAATTAATATTTAATAACATTATTTATATATATATATATATAATTTATTTTCATCAGCAATTAAATAACAATTTTACATTAACGATGTATAAAATTCTACATACATCTCTGTAAAAAAATATATAATACTGTATTACTTAACCTATACTGCACTCATAGTTGTTGATAATTATTATCATTTACAATGAAAGTCTGACTGATTGATTTACAGTCCAGTTGGATATTTCCCACACAAATCTGCAATTAGATAAGATGTTCCTGTTAGGAATTCTGTATATTTTATATTTGCTCTCAGGTAACTATTCAATTTTTACATATAAAGAAATTCTTTTTTTTAAAGCAAACAAACAATTTAGTAGATCAATCGAAGATTGATGATCAATAATGAACTGCTTCTATACTGGATAAAAACTTCCTTATCTGGAATGAAGAGTTTGTGGGCAGGATGGATGACTGCAGCCTGGAAATGCTAATACTTTTCTTTGGGAAGTAGTCATTTTTTGATATTGACATTCCTCCATCAACTGATCATTCTTTCTCACCAACCCTCTTCTTTTTCAATTGTGGATTCTACAGATAAGATTCAGAGCATACTAAAGTTCATGCCAACATGCAAGTTTACTTTGCCACTTGCAAATAAAATTACAGTATTTCATTTGCTGTAATTTCATTTGCTGTTGCCTTAGCACCTGAAATTTATGAGCTTACAATACAGAGTCAGTACATTCTTGATCTGATGTGGCAGGGAAATAGTTCCTTAGGGAATGATCCAGAAATTTCCTTCTTGACCAGCAGTAAACGTAAAACTGAAGTCCCCGTCTTGAAAACATTGGCCTTCTGCTCTTTCCTAAATTATAAATCACTATGTACAATGTTATATTTCATTTTATATGTTACCTTAAACATAAGAAACATTCCTTGGAGTGCTTTATATGAAAGTAATGTTATTTATTATGCAACATGCCGCTTTGGTGAATATATTGATGGTGTTACTTATAGGGCTGAATATTATTTGGAATTTTGATGAGCTTAACATGAAATTGCAGTTTAGCTCAGTGAAGAAAGAAACAAGAAACCAGTTCACTCACTATAATTTTTAATGTTACTATGGAATGATTTTTGTTGTTGTGCCTTTATGTCATGTCACCTACAATTGTTTGGTTATGGCATTTTACTTTCCAAGTAATAAATTCATTGGATGATGTCAGTCAACCATTCTAGATGTCATATTTTCTCAAAAAAGAAAACAAAACCCAGGAATTACATAAATTCATGTGGATTTGTGTGTCATTAGCCACATTATCATGTGGACTTGAGTGTCAGTCAGCTACTTAATACAATATACTTTATAAGTCTTTATTTATCAGTACATATTATTTATTAGTACTTTTTTCTCTATTTAATAGATGCTTTATTAAACTAACAACTAGTAAGACTGAGAATCCATTCTCAAGTGTGAAATGACTTGAGATACTTTCATTAGAAAGTATCTTAAAATGATTTTTCCAGAGTAAAATGACTTCCAGCATATTCAAAGTGACATTTTAAATGAAAAGGATGAAAGTTGAATTATAAACTATAATTTTTTATACATCCACACTGAACCCCCAAATATCAGTTACAATATAAAATTTCTCTTCATTTGTTGAAATATGCCTAAAATCTGCTCTGTAATAAACATTTAAATTCAAATTAAAGCAATGATACTGCTTAAAAGATTTTTTTAGTCATAGATAAAATTGAGATGATAGTTTGTAGAATAAAAAATAATATGTTTTGTTATACAATCAGTATAAAAACACTTTTCACTTGTAAAGCTACTTTATATGCTAACATTAAATGGCTAGAAAGAAAGAGAATCAGATCATGGATGGCAATTAGAAGAATGAACAACACAGTGAAAACCAAAATACAACTTTATATTTAAAGAACTAAGACCTAAATGTTAATGCAAAACTAAATCAGTCTGAAACAAGAACAGTCCTAAAATGAGGGGTCTCAATAATTCCAAAATACTGAAGATATGAATAATTCCAAGAGAGAAAAAAAATTTTTAAATACTCTGTGATTGAGCTTCTTCAATCAAGTGAACAATATTGAACAATATGTTCAATTCAAGTTAGATAATAGTAGAAAAAATTACATTTTTATTTCCACTAAATTAAGTCAATTTAGTTCTGTCTTATACAACAACCATCTAAATGATATTTTTATTTTTTTTTGTCTCGGTACTGTTATATTATCTAAAAAATTTTCTTTTAATTTTTTATAGCTTCATCCATGTATAAATTAAAAAACAATGGGTGTGGCTGCATCATTGTCTGATACCTTACTACACTGCAGTTTGTCTTTCTTTACTTTTTATTCTTATTATTGCAATCAGATTCTTTTCCAAATTGTAAATGTAATCCTTTTACCGATACTTTTTAATTCCTTTTATTTTGTTTTAGTTCTAAATTTCTATTTAATTTTATACTATTAAATTTTTCCAAATTTTTAAATAATTTTTTTAATAACAATTGCTAAACTGTTTGTCACAAATTACTTATTAATATCGATATTATTAAATTTTCAGGTGTATCCCTGAAATCAGTCTTACCTCAATTAACCATTTAATAAGTTGTATGAATGGTTGTAGCACAGAGACATCTCTAATCTTCTTTATTACCAGTACAGTCATTGGAGGTTTATGCCATGTCAGTCGCTGACTGGCTGGATCTTGAATACTCCTGAAAAATATTTGCAAATGCAGAAAATTAACGTGACTTAAAATAATTTTGATATGAGAATGAAATGACAATTCAGTACTTAGTACTGTTACTCAGTACTGTTAGTACATACATACAGTACATGTTAGGAATGATTACAGTATTACATAAAATGAATCTGAAAACAACTTCTGTTTGAAAACCAAATCAATGAGACAGACTTTTTCAAAAACTGGGAAACTCATTAAAACCACTGACAATATTTTTTTAATTAAAGTTTTTACTTATTTAATCGATGATCATGGTTCAGAGGTTGCACTAATTCTAACAACGAAGGGTTGCTCATCTTAAAAACCAACTAATGATTAGAAATTTAAAAAAAATAGAATAATCTTTCACATTAAGTGATAATACAGATACCTATTTAACTTTGCTGTTTTATCATATTTAAGTATAAAATGAACAAATTTTTTTAAGTACTGAAAACCTACAATAACTGACACATTTCATAGCTTTATTACTTCACATAGTATTAACAACTTAAAGCTTTTCCCACAACCATGTCATTTCTCAGCACAATAAAGTATATAGCACATGTATAAGCATATGTAAAAGTATATCACGGCTTTCACAGCCATGTTTATTGGCAACTTATTATATAAAATCCTACAAGAAAATAAAAATAAAAAAATATCACTTAAAATCAAACCTTTTGAGTCTAAAACAAAAACACAACAAGTAACAAAAATGTTATCAATAAACATATATAAAAACTGCAAACAATCAAAAATATAAAATATATTTTTATTTGACCACCCTCTCTACCAAGGTTTCCTAACCTCTTCAAGATAAGCACCATTAACAGTAGTGCTACCTGCAAATACTACTTATGAAGAAGCTGTGTAATAGTTGCAAAAAGGTTTTCCGTGACAATATTTTCTTGTACTTAGAAAATTGATAGGTTGGTTCATAAACTCTATTTTTGAAGTGAAAACTTTTTTTGGTGGGTTGTGGCCAACATTTTGTTGATAGACTTTTTCATGGAAAAAAAAATGGGTGACTTGTAAACAAAAATCATAAGAGATTGCTAAGCATACATATAGGAGAGAAAGATATGGAGCGAGATTTTATACATATATGCGTACAATATATACGCATACTCTCTCACCCTCTCTCTCTCACCCTTCTCCCACTCACTCACTCACTCACTCACTCGCACGCACGCATACATACACACAAGCGTGCACACAGAGCAAGTGTATATGTCTAATGTATATATAACATTTTTATTTATCGTTTAAATCATAAACATAAAATAAGATAATGATAATTCAAATAATATAAACATTACAGAAATAGAATAATAATATAATGTTAAAAATATTATAATTCATTATTAAAATGTAAATGTTTTCAACATTTATTTAATAAAGAAAACAAATTTGATTTTTATTATCAAATTATTTAATTAACCATTACAATATACTATAAATAGATTTCTTAAGTAGTCTGTTAAGTTCTTTTAAATGAACATCACATATGTTAGAATCAGCAAAAGAATCAAATATAATTATTAACCAATGATCGGGACTCATTGTTTTAAGTTTTCACTTCTGTTGGCCAGTCCCATGAGTGGCTAATTTTTTCACACTTATCTTACATATTTATCGTATAAATTTATTAAAATACAATCAGTAAACAATTCCACTTTTTTCATTTATAAGAGTTCAGGTTGACTGAACAATTTTTTATTTAACTTCTTTTCTTAACAAGAGGGGGAGGAAGTTGAATGAATTTATTAACCGATTTATTTGAAGTCATCTAAATAATTAAAATACATTTACTGATTTGGGTGTAAGAGAGTCAGTATGATATGCTGGTATTCATCATAAGTGTCTGTGTTTTAGCCACTATTGTTCATTAACAGATCACTCTTAAAGTGATTAAGATATGATTTGGATTAGTTTTTTTTTATTGTTGATAAATCTGTTAACTTGAATCTGATCAACTTGCTAGAGGTTTGTTATTTTCACTGTAATAAAATGTTTTACTAGATAATTTGCTATGATCCCTTAACATTTAACATACTCATAAATCTGACTAAACTGGTCAAATTTCAATTGATTTACACAGAACTGCTTTTATTTTCTTTTGGATTCCTTGAATTTTACATAGCATATGAGTCAAAATACAACAGAAAGTTTATCTCTCACAGAGCATTTACCTATGCACAGAAAGTTGAGAGTTCAAGATCTTGTCAGATCAGTCATATTTTAATGCTATCGGTTCCTCAATAGTTCCTTTAAAGTTACTTTGATAAAGATAAGTTTGATAAAGATTTGTTGACGGGATTGTTGATAATCATGTTCCAGAATTCTCAAATTTCATATCTAATTTCAGGATGATAATCTCCTACTAATGTAAAGTATATGATCTTTAACCTAAAAATGTAATAGCTTTTATTTAATGAAAAAAAGTTGTTCTCAAAAATTTCAGTAATTATTGATATGACTGACTATCTGGCTATTTTGTATTATGAATATCATCATTATTAGAATTAGCACAAAATGAATACAATCTCTGAAGATTTTTTTACGAGTGAGAATTATTCCTGATTCAAAAATGGATTCTGGTTTCAGAAATGAAATAATATTAAGAAAATAATATTTCCCAATGTTTATACAAAACAATTTTAGTGAGTTTTTAATGCTCATAAAAAGAAGCATTAATAGGAATGAACTAATTAAATTTATAGTAGCATAATCAGATTTAACAGCTGGCCATTACACTTAATTTTATTAACATCATTTTCTCTGAACAAAAATAAAATTTTTAATATCAGTAATTTTATCACTCTACCAAATTTGATTTTTTTTTTAATTTTTAATTATTTTGTGAATGAGAATATAATTTAGAATTTTTTATACAACAGGTGATAACTTAGAATTATTTTTCATACAGGAATAATTTTGACATTGACTCACTATTCAATAGACAGTGTTAATATTTTATTATTTTAAGCAGAAGAAAATTAGTAAAGTAATACATAAAAAAAAAATGAAATTGCACATAATTTACAATAAAACAAAACTCACGTATTAATAAAAATCTAGGTTGAATAAAAAATAAAACTGTATTAAGAAAAACATACAAAGTTTTAGTAGAATATTTGTATACATTCATTCAGTTGCACTTGTAATAGATGAAACATGAATGTTCTAATTATTATGGTAACAGCAACATTAACACAACCTTAAGAAATCTGAACCTTAAAGTCATGTTTTTCATACTACTGCATGCAATACTAATAAATTTATGATTTCCATTTAACATAAATTAAAATAAAAAATCTTTAATACATAATTTTAATTTATACACTTTACCATTATTAAAACGATTTGAATGATTAATTTTTCATTCATTGATAAATTTTTGTTATTTCTATACATACTTTATGAGTATTGATTTACTTTGAACATCCTAAAAACTTTAGTATTATTTATTTAGTGCTTATTTTTTTACATATATTTTCATAATAAACTATCAGAATTATTATAATCATTAAAAATATATCTTACTATTATGACAGAATATAATACTTGAACTACAGACATGATTAGATTGAAACCAGACGTAATTTAATCCAATAAATTTGGATTAAATAAATCAGTAATACTCAATCCATTTAAACTGCTAAAAAGTACAACATTAACATGTGAAAAAAAAGCTTAAAAAAAATCTTAGTCTTTAAAAAAAAATCAATCATAAAATATCTTTAAATATTTTTAAAAAGCATCTTCTGTATTTCAAGCACAAAGATTTAATAGAAAAGAATCTAAAATCATGTTTATATCTCAGACACGATTTATGGGATATGGATTAGTCACAAATATGTACATATTAACATTTCTATTAGTAGTAATGTACAAAGAAGTAATAGATAGAAAATAATGGATCATGCCTCAATGGATATACTCTGAATAATACATTTTTGTTAAACAGAGTTTGCAGAACCATCTTTATCATAATGAAAATTTAAAAAAAGACTTTATCATAATGAGATCATAAATTAACTTCACAAAGTTAGTTTACCATTATCGTAATAGTCTGTCTTCATGAAGTAGTTCACTAATACTGCAATAATTATGGCATGAAATACAAATTGGAAGCGGACTGAATTGCTAAGAACACTGTCTGAACATGAATATGTGTTCCTAAATGCCCATAAAACTTTACTGCATTTTATGTTATATTAACTACATAAATAAAAAAAATAACATCATTACTACACACAAATGACAAGAACATATGAATCAATAAAAATGAATATATCTTTATGATGTGTAATTATAATAATAACATTTATTTACTAAGAAAAAATGATAATATGTATTAATATAGAATTTTTTTTTTATTTTTAATATTACTTCTAGATGATTTAAGCAATACTAGATTTTATTATATGAAATATATTATTTATGTTGTAATAAATATAAAAAAACCATTAAAGTTATTCAATAACTGTGTGATAACAATATTAAAAAACATTTTTACAAAATTACATAATGATGATTCATATGACTCTTAGATTCGATTTATACATTGGAATAACACAGGTCAATGGTATCAGCACGTTTTTATAACCAGTCAATAAAGATTATATAGCTTTACTTCCTTAAGTACTCTACCTATTTGAATATATTTTTAGTTGTGAATACGAAATTATATCATTACAAAACTCTTTTCAAAAAGAATTACTCTTTATTTAAAAGTGTACAATGTTGGGTACTTCTTTAGTCTTCCTTGTAGACTAGGGTTTTCCATTTGTAACTAAGGATTACAGTGAAGAAATTTCTAAACATATAAATATTTATAATAGTTATCTTGATTTTTCTTAGTAAACCTCTCATCAGATACTTGTTATTTTTTGGAATAGCTGTTCCATTTATGGAAGTAAACCGCAATTCCACATGCATCTATTATGTTTATAGAACCTAACTACAAAAAATCTTATAAAGTAAAATTAAAACTGATAAGTTTTCAAACTCAATTATGGTACAATTTATTTTAAGTTGAAAGTTATAAAAATTGTCTTGTGTCTGAGTTAGCTTTCACTTTAAATTACAATTTTGTTGGAGATTAACACAGATGCTGGTTTAGCATCAACATAACTTTGTATAAGACCTTAAAGGTGTAAAGAAGTCAATTTTAAAAAATGTTTTAAATTTTTAAAATATGCATTATGAATATTAAAATTTAAAAACAATTGTTCAATAGCATTAGTGATCTTCAATAGATTTTTTTAAATACTAACTAAATAAAAAAATTAATTATACAATTTTACTTACATTACCATGGCTGAATTCTTCATTATCCTGCCACAAGGGCCAAACTCCAATACTGGTGAGGGAGCATTGAGAGAAAAAGTTTTCCTTTAAATAAAATCACAAGAGATATTTATTATTACTTAATGCAGCCTTATTATTTAGGTACATACAGTGCATACAATGAAAATAAAAGCTAGTGCTGGAAAAGGTCAAGATTGCATTACTACCGAACTTGAAAACATTTACATCCATCTAATGGGACAACAATAATCATTGCACTTTTATTTATGCACATTTAATTTATTACCATTCTTCTGTTATATAAGTTATAATTCATTATTACATAATTAGTATTAATAATTCAATAAATAAGAATTGTAAAAAGAAGAATTTTAGTTTAGGTGTATTTTAAAACGAAAAAATCTTAACTAGTATTTGAATGAATTATATTTCCATAATTATAATAAATAGATGTACAATTATTATTGAACAATTCCTTTTTTTTCAGTATTTAGAATCATTTTTATTTTGAACTTTTTGTTGAAATTTCCATTATATATTCAATTCATGTGCAAGTCCAAATCTTCTTTGTCTTCATCAAACAGTCACTGTCACTTTTACTTCCATATCTTGATCTATGATAAATTTTTGTCATTTCATCAGTTAGCAGTTCCATCTTTTTATATTCAATTTCACCTATTTTTTTTTACATGTTCACAATATGGTTTCTAATTATTCTTATTCACTTCATTCATTTTTCAGATTTAAATCTGGATGTTTAGTTGGAAGTTGCTGAATCTGATGCCTGTGTTTTTTTTTAATAGTTCATCAAAATCATACTTTTATTTTTGAATTTCAATGTGATTTTATTATCTCATATAGTTGTGGTATTAACACTGCTTTGGTTCTTTACTGCCCAATTAATCATGACAATTTTCCTATCATTTGAATTCAAAGGCATTCAAGAAGTGAATTGTGGTGTGATGCATTATCGATAACAACCACTGGCTCGGTGAAGGGGAAGATAAGAAATTAATTTTTCAATGCTCACTTCATGAAATTGTTGTTGGTGATGTTGTCTTAACATTACTGCTTTTTGAACTCGTTTTCCAAGTTTACAGCAATTCAATCATGTTTGGAATGAACCCCATTTCTCGTAGAGCACGGATCATGATTAACCAATCACCTTTATTAATTGGCACTTTTATTCCTGCACCACTGTCATCCTACACAATTCTGTCATTGACCAAGATGTTAAAATATACAATTTGTACAAATATACAATTGAAGAATTTTCTTTGCTGCAATCAGTCATTTTTCTTAAATATTCTATCCTCTCCCACTGGATGTCTTCTTTCTCAATGAAAAGTTTTCTATTATTATCAGTTTTACACCCTAACTCTTTCAGGATAGCTGATAGTAAAATTCTAGACTCAAAATTGAATACTCTTTTGAAGTTCTTCACGTCATTTATTAGATGTAGGCAGTTCATCATGTTTTGCATGAAACTTGTCGATTGTTCTCCTTACAACACCTTGATCACTACTGTCTAGTCTACTAACTGGTTTTGAATGTTGTTTATACTTTTTTGGTGTGCTGAATGAGCACAATTGCAATTCAGATTTAAAATCCTGCTTTTCTTATCAAAGCTTTTGTACCTGTGATCTTAAAATCCTCCGTTCAGTTAAATCCTCACAGCGGTTCTTTCTTCACATTTTTTAATGCAATTAAATGTTTTGTCATCTTCAAATTTTCCTAAGTTTATAACTTCTTTCTTCATAAAAATCATTGTATATATTATTACTATTTCATGAGCTTGACTATGGAGCTTTTATTCTTAACTGTTTTTAAATTCAGCCATGCAAAAAATATTCTATTTTTTTGTACAGGAAGTGCCAAGAATTGAACTACATCAATTTATTAAAAATGAAAAGTAAACATCAGTATTGAATACTAGTAAAGTTATTTTGGTATACACAAAATTTATTTTATTATTCTATGAATATCTATAAAATGACAAAGATTATATTTATTATAATTGTTAAGGTATATGCCTATTAATCAATGACGATGTTTATTACACAAAATCATCAATAATTCAAGGAGAGATTACTCATTACAACAATTGCATATAAATATAACACAAATGAAATATTTTGATAACCTTCATTCATGTAAAGTATTCATTCATTCATCTTATGACTTATTTGATGGAGGGAGTGTAATAATAATAAATTAATACAAGTATAATACTGTACTGTATACAGTAATAAATACTTATAAGTATACTAAATGTTTTTAAAGAAATTATTGACTGAATATTAAACAAAATGATAATAAATTTTAAACGTGGAAAGAATTTTTGTTATTTGTGAAAATAGTTAGACTTACTGTATTGCAGAATGCTTGGTTTTTGAATAAGTCCAATGTTATAAGGAAGGAATATTATAATGAACTGCAAAGCGACTCACATCTGCCTCATGCAAGTGAACTTTTATTTTTACTGTACACACTATATTTATTAAGTACATTTTAAACCAATAATTTAGTTTTAAATGCTGGTTTAAAATTATTGGTTTAAAATGTTCTTAATCTGAAATATTATTACAGAAGAACTATAAACTGACGCATGAAAACAAATACTAATAATCCAAAAACTAACTGTTGATTGCATCCAGCATTGTTAAAAACTTGAATACTTAAAAATAATCAGCTTTTAGATCATTCTGCATTGTAAAGTTTACTATTTCAGCAATAAAATAATTGAAATATGGTTCATAAATTTGAACTAGTAATACTGTGAAATTAGATTCTGCATATAAAAAGATAATTCACATATAATATTGATTTCTTATTGCTAAAACTTAATAAAAAAAACCAACAGCAATTGCCATTCATCAATTTATTTGCCTGTATATGTATTAGAATAGTGTATTAAAACCCTGTATATGTATTAGAATAGTGTATATAAAACAAAAGGCATGGTAGGAAAGCCCAAAGTAAAAGATCTTTTGCAAGGGAAATTTTTGCCAGGGATGTGCAGGTGAGGTTTGGTGATTTGTTGACCAGACTGGCTCTGATGAGTTTTATGATTTTAACAGTTAAAAATGCTTATACCAAACTCTTACCAAGATGAACATACCAATAATTAATCATATTTTCATTTGTATTTGTAGAAAATACCTGGTTTTTTTTATGAAAATTGGACTCCAATGTGTATGAGCTTCATGTAGCTTCAGCTAAAAGTTTAGACAAGTAACTGATTTCTATTGAAACTAAATTATTGCTATACCTCATGAATTGCTTCCTTCAGATCACCAATTCTGGGAATGCAGATCTCTTCAGAGAACTGAAGAAATAAGTTTTTTCTAGTGTAATACAAATCAGGATGAATGTATTAGATTGGCAAACCACAAGCAGATAGAAAATTTTAAGCTCTAAATTTAAAAAAAACTTTGGACCAAGGATTAAAGAAACTTTACCACTTTTCTCAAGATCAATAAATTATTAATCCTAAAATATTTTATTTTAACATCATCTGACATTTTAATTCTTAATATAAGGATGTAATTAATCCTATTAATCTACTTCAATAAATTTCAAAAAAAATGTAAAGTCAGAAGTAGTGAAATCCCTAGTTTTATTTAATTAAGTACTGCAATTCCATCTGACAATCATTTTAAATATTAGCACTAATAACTGTTAATGCAACAAAAAACACATTATGTTTATATCTGACAGCAAATAATCTTCAACTACTTGAAGATAATTATTTTTCTATCTACTGTTAAATAATATAGTAGTTAAACCGGTAAATATATAGTATAGCCTAATAAATGTAAAAATTAGTTTTTGCAATGATGATAGAAAAATTAAAATACTTTAGAAGTATTTTAATTTTAGAAAGACTTTAGGAAGTATTTTAATTTTTCCTAAATTAAAATACTTCCTAAAGTCGGTGATTTAACCGACTTTTTTTTTGGAGTCAATGACAGCAGAGATCATCTTTGTTTACAATTATGTTAAGGTTTGGTAATTATATTATATTAACCTTATTAGTCATAGGTAAATAAACTTGCAGAAAAACATAACATCTATAAATACAGTATAGAGTATAAATAAACATTGAATGAGTATTTTACCTATTGGTTAACGTATTTGGTGAGGTTGACATTGTGCTTTTAAAACGTGCACTTTTACCGAGTTTCATTTTATACGATGATTGTGATAACCATAATTATATGATTCAAAACACATTTATAAAATTAAAACGCTACTTATCTTATGCTTTGAGATTCAAATTAACTAAAAACATACTTTAAATCAGCTGACAATGAAGTTTATTTTTATTTACATTAGATTTTTATGAATCTATTGAAGATCATAAACTAAATGTGTTCAATCTATAATGTATTCGTTCATTAAACAGAAAACACATTATTTGTTTCACGTATTAATAATATAAACACAGATTGAAGATTTTGCAATGTTCTTACTGTCTATTATCAACTAACGAACCGTTAAGAATCATTAGTGAAGAATTTACTTGCACATGTATTTTCTTAATTCTCTTTTGTATTAAATCTAAACAAAATTTTCAAAATACGATTTACAAGGAAATTATTCGTCATAACTTTGCAATAGCATAATTTTAATAAATCCTGGCAGTGATTTAAGCAGATTTAACCGAACTTCTTGAGCCGAGTATTTAAAATTTCATTTTACTTATTTTTACTTGAGTTCATATTGTTTTTACATTTTCAAACCTAGTTACAGTTCACGAGTTGACCATATTTGAATAATCAATCACGAATTAATAATTTAGTTCAAACTTTCAAATTGTATTTAACGGAACATAAAATTACACCACAACATTGGATAATAAAATTCACAGAAAAATAACTGTATCTTACTACAATCAAGACAGATTTTTTTTATAACAGCTTTGATGATAAATCAGATCCATCCAAGTGATGGATTAATACTAACGAACAGCGCCCCTTCTAGGCCTGAGCAACCCGGTCATTTGTCCGGGGCGCCATTTTGACTGTAAGTGTGAGAAAAATGCTGATGTGTTAAATACCCAATTAACAGAAAATTTCACATGTCGATTTTTCAGTTCCCTAAAGATTTACAGTGTATAGCGTATTTATACTGTTTATGTCTAAAAGCTAAAAATATTTGCACTATTATTTGAAAAATTAACGCAGAATTTGTGAAGTACACTGCTTGAACTAGTTTGAAAATGTATTAAACTTCTCTTTATAGAATAGCATTAGCACGCAAGCAGAGCGCTCTGCTTCACTTGTGTTTGAACATGCTTATTACCTATAATTATAAAAGAGCGGTTTTATTAAACAGTAACACTATTCTTGCTATTACATAGGTAGTGATAACAAATGGAAGTTCATAAAATTTACTTCAGTGCAATTTCGTAATTTTTAAAGGTAAGTGCATCTATAATTAAACTGTTGTTTAGTTTGATAGATACTCGTTTATTGTAAATCGTCGGCCTTCGTGGCGCAAGTGGTTGCGTCTCGACCTTTCATCCCTAGGTCCCGGGTTCGAATCCCGGTCAGGCATGGAACACAGGAAGGAACGTACGTTCCTCTAGTGTTAAGGTACACCAAGTCCAGGGCCGCAGCAGTCTCCATGATGATTCCCCCTCTGGAGTCTGTTCTTGCCGACCCCAGGCAGTGGACCACGTATTAAAGTCGCCAGCCGTCAATGCCGGCCGGTGTGAATAATGGGTCTCTTGGGATGGATACCAGAATTTCGATGTCCCTTTCATCGCTTACTTTGGGCGAGATATAACAAGAATAGAAGTAGACCCGTTCTAGTCTCGCACGAACGAAGCCTATGCCAAAGTGTACATATCCAGTAGTCGTTTGTTTACGTAACCAAATAGCCGCCGTCTGGTCCTCGGACAGTATCCACCCCGAGCCAAGACTGATGACGTATGGTTCGGAGATGAACGCTATGTCTGCGCCCATCTCTGACGCGTATCTGGTCAGCATATCATTAGCCAATCTTGCATGGTCAGTTGATTTGTATTAGCTGGACGTTCATTTTCTTGGCAGGTTCTGCCCGGTCATCCTCCGGATATCACCAGTACCTCCTTCGTAGCCCCACCAGGACACATGGTGGAGCCGGTGCGGTGCCACTCAGTATCGAATGTCAGACACTTCGATGTCGCTGTGCTGGCCGCAACCTTGTGGCCCACCTGTCATCGCCTTTGCAGTTTCTGGCGGTGTGGCCCACCTCGTGGCAACAGAAGCACCGCAGAGGTTGCTCACTGATGTCTACTCTGCATGATACCAACCAATTCTGACTCGGCCTTTCTTCATGATAATCGCCGCCAAGGCGCCGGGAGCGACAGTACGCAACTCTCGTATCGCCATAGCCATTTCGTTACATGTACTGCAAGTTGTCCGGGAGTTCGTGGCTGACAATCTCCCGCAGTCCCTTTGTTACATCCTTGCCCTGCGTGTCGCTGACAAGGTCCCAGATTCGCAGAGCAGAGCTTCTAGTCTTAGCAGTCACAGTCCCTTCTGTGATTGTGGTGGTGACTACTTGTTTAAACTCCCCAGCATTCTTTCTCTCCTCCCATACCTTGATTTCTATGCGTACTTCGGTCTTTCGTATAGAAATAATCTCTGTAGTTGGGGATACCGTAACCTGCTGCGTACCGACTTGCTACGATTGTTGGAAGCACCTCGTTCCAGTGATTTGTTTCGGCATTAATAATTTTTTGACCAGCTGCATCTATAGTTTTACAACACTTTAACATTTGGTTCATTTCTATCCATGATTTTTGGGCGTAAATATGATTTTTGGAAATTTCATGCTCTTTTAAAGTTTCGCCGAGGTGCTTCAACTTTTAAAACCCTCGTTTGAAAGAGAACTAACTACACAGACAAAAAATTTTACAACAAAAGCAGTAAACGCAGTTTTACTGCTGAAAGAGAGTACCTAGTCAGTCTCGTGAAACTTGCTCTCCATCGCTTAAAATGTATGTATAATAATTTGCACTAAAGTGTCGACCAGTGTCATTGGAAGGAAATTTGTAATTATTCAATGGTTTAGGTGGACCTTGTCTTATTAAAAAACTTCTTTTGACGTCTCCTAAAATTCTTGGCTACCATGCTGGATCTTTGGAAGTTTGTAAAACTCTTTTTGTAGCTGTCATGTTGGTGTCAATTTTTTCAATGCTTTCATCTGGTGATGATAGAGTCAGAATGCCGTTAGTCCCAATTGACTTAGAAACTTCGTCCATTTATTATTAAATGATAAATCATCATCATGAGGATGAT
>JAAAKQ030060045.1:0-15863 GCA_010016005.3 Zanna intricata
ACCTCAGTAATCTTTTCTCTTCCTATTTTTATATTCAGTGATCCATCTACATTATTTCTACTACATTTCATTACTTTAGTTATTTTCTTGTTTATTTTCTTGCAGTAGTTGTTGCATAGGACTTCATCCATGCCATTCAAAGTTTCTCCTAAATCTTTTTTACTCTTTGCTAGAATTACTATATCATCAGCAAATCATAGTACCTTAATTTTTTCACCTTCCACTGTTACTCTGGTTCTAAATTGTTCTTTAACTTCATTAACTGCTAGTTCTATATAAAAATTAAAAAGTAACAGGGATAGGGACATCCTTGTCAGACTCCCTATTTTATTACAGCTTCTTCTGAATGTTCTTTGATTATTACTGTCGCAGTTTGGTTCCTGTAAATTTTAGCAATTGTTCTTCTATCTCTATACTTGAAACCTAAATTTTTTTAAATGCTGAAAATTTTATTCCAGTCTACATTATCAAATGCCTTTTCTAAATCTATAAATGCCACATATGTCTGTTTGTTTTTCTTTATCCTTCCTTCTACTATTAATCTGAGTGCTAAAATTGCTTCTTTTGTTCCCATACTTTTCCTGAAACCAAACTGGTCTTCTCCTAACACTTTTAATTCTTCTGTTCAGAATTCTAGTTAAGATTTTTGACGCATGAGTAGTTAAGCTAATTGTTCTGTATTCTTCACATGTATCTGCTCATGCTTTCTTTGGAATCATAACAATAACACTCTTTTTTAAGTCTGACAGAAATTCCCCTCTTTCATGATAATTACACACTGTTTGTATAATCTATCTATCGCTTATTCGCCTGCACTGTACAGTAATTCAGCTGGTATTCTGTTTATGCCAGTGGCCTTTCTGCCAAATCAGATCTTTGAATGCTCTGTTAAATTCAGATCTCAATATTGTATCTCCCTTTTCATCCTCTTCGACTTCCTCTTCTTCCTCGATAACACCAGTGTTAAATTAATTTCCTCTGTATAACTCTTCAATATATTCCACCCACCTATCAACCTTTTTTTTGTATTATAAATTGGTATACCATCTTTATTTAACACAATACTGAATTTTAATTTATGTACCACAAAATTCTCCTTTACTTTCCCGTGTGCTTAGTCTATTTTACCAATGATCATTTCTCTTTCCACTTCTGAACACTTTCCTTTAATCCACTCTTCTTTCACTTAATTTGCACTTCCTGTTTATAGTAAATCTTAATACTGATAGTTCCTTTTACCTTCTTCATCACTAGCATTCCTATAGTTTCTACGTTCATCCATTAGCTGAAATATATCCTCTGATATCCAAGGTTTTCTACCAGTTCTCTTTGTTTCGCTTAAGTTCACTTCTGCTGATTTAAGAATTTCCTTTTTAATATTCTGAAATACTTTTTCTATATTTTCTACCTTATCGTTTTTACTTATACCTCTTGCGATGCCATCTGTATATTCTGCTATTATGATTTTTAAAATGGTTGTTGGCAATTACTAAATTATACTTCATGCAAAACTCAATAAGTTGGTCACCTCTTTCATTCCTTTTACCCAGCCTGTATTCACCCACAATATTTCCTTCCTTGCCTTTTCCGATACTTGCATTCCAATCTCTAACTTCTAATAAATTTTCATTCCTTTTACATGTTTAATTGCTTTGTCAATTTCTTTATATACACACTCCATCTCATCTTCATCTTGGGTACTGTAGGTATATAGACGTTAACAATTGTTGTCGACTTAGGTTTTGATTTTTATCATTATTACAATGACTCTATCGCTGTTTGAGGTACTCTACTTTCATCCCTACCTTCTTGTTCATCAAGAAACCTACTTCTGCCTGCCCTTTATTTGCTGTTGAGTTAATTATTCTAAAATCAGGACCAAAAGTCGTTTTCCTCTTCCCATCAAACCTTGCTAATTCCTATTACATCTATATTTAACCTATCTATTTCCCTCTTTACATTTTCTAACCTACTGACCTGTTTTAGACTTCTAACATTCCATGCTCCAACTCATAGATTGTTATTTTTTAATTTTCTGCTGAGCCCTTCCTTAGTACTACCAACTCAGAGATCCGAACGGGGACTAGTTTATCTCCAGAATTTTTTACCAAGGAAGGTGTCTCCAACTTCGTTTTTGAAAATGCAGAGCGCACATTTTCTTAGAAAAAATACAGCTGTAGTTTTCCATTGTTTTCAGCTGCGCAGTACTCAAAAGATTGAATGATGTTGCTATGGCTGTTTAAGTCCTTATGAACTATGCTCTTAACAAGTACTGAAAGAGCTGCTGCTCTCTTTCAGAAATCATTCCTTAGTCTGACTCTCAACAGATACCTCTCCGACATGGTTGCACCTTCGGTCCAGGTACTCTGTATCACTAAGCACACAAGCCACCTCACCATCAACAAGGTTTCATGATTTGTAGAAGGAAAAGTCGCATTTCAAGTACTGTAAAAGGTAACATATCAAAAACTGCAAGAATTTAATCTACTGCTCTAAATAAGCTAACATTTTAATCTTATTCCTTATCTTCTTTGCATAATTACAGCTTTTCATAAATAATTTCATACTTTTTCTAGTTATTCACAGCACCCACTTCCATTCAATGCTTCATAAATAACAAATTTATTATTATAACAAATTTTACCAATACATATTACCAATACCTTATTAATTATAAGATTTATATATGTGTACGATTTATAAGATTTATATATTTTTTAAAAGAATTTCTTCCATCTTATTCCAAGAAGAAAATGAAAGAAAATTCAACAATAAAATTAATATAAAGATTTATTAAAAAAGTATAATATACTTTTTATAGCTTCACAATAAAAACCCACCCAAGCCCAAGAGCCTTTTTCAATGTGATTGACAATATAATCAAGCTAATTACAAAATATCAATCTTTCAATTTTAATAAATTAATAAGATTAACAAATAACAAAAAGTAAACAGAAGGGTAGTAATTAAATATTTTGGAAATAAAGCAATATAAAAAATACTTCATAATGAACAATATGTTAGAAATGTAATAAATGTCAAGATCCTGATAGCTGCACAATAAGGATGATTACTCATTTTTATGTTTTCATCGGAGAAAATAGTATAAAGCACTGCACAGCATCAATTTATTTTTTTATTACATCACTGCACTACAATGAGAGCTAAAAAAATTTTAATGAGGTATATCCATAAATACAAAATTTAATTTATGCTATTTTTAATAAATAATGGGAGCAAGCAACCGATATATGCAATAACAAATAACTACTCCAATTTCTTAATTTAATAAAATAGGATCTGACATGATAGGGGTTTTCCAGTGTTCCAATGAGGAAAGGACTGATGAGAATGTAATAAAATATTATAAAGCTAATAGAAAACATATAACAGTGTCAAAAATGTAATTTCATCTTTTTATTTTTATTTTTGTAATTTTATGAATTAACAGTTTAATTTGTAAGAG
This sequence comes from Zanna intricata, assembly GCA_010016005.3. NCBI lineage: Eukaryota > Metazoa > Arthropoda > Insecta > Hemiptera > Fulgoridae > Zanna > Zanna intricata. The sequence continues at coordinate 3,467 of JAAAKQ030060045.1, forward strand.
ATACAAGTTGAACATCAGCACAAATTAATCTCATAAATATAAAAGGATAAATAGAACTTTAATTCTTTTTAACAAATTGCCATGACTTTATTCACATATATAAGAAAAATTGGTAATTTAATTTATTATACAGGTGAATGTAAATTATTCAGAGCACTTTAAGGTTAACAAAAAATGAACACAGGAATTAGAATAAATTGATTTTTTTCAGACAAAACTGTAGGTAGTAGAGTTACTGATGATCTAGAATGAACATGCTGATACAATGTAACAACAGGGGGATCATCAACTGAGCAATGGCTACCTTGTAAGTGAAAGTAATGTGTGTATTAGGATTTCATGAAAGTGTATTGGTTATTACTGTCTGTAGATGTTCTCATTTTGAGTAAGGCCATGATCCTGCTCTATTAAAGGTGGTACAAAGTTTAAGGGTGTAGGACAAAAAAGATTCTATTAGACCTCCTGTCTCCAAGGAAGTTGGGCATCATGTAAAAAAAATTTTCAGAGATTCCTGGGTAAATTGAGTTGTTTAGAACTGTAAATACCAAGTCAATCAAGTTTAGAACTGGAAATACCAAAATTAACAATTGTGAAGGTTGTACATACGCACTTTAAACTTCAAGTATACAAAATTCAAATGGTGCATGCAAATACCATGGTGTTTTAATTTTGCCATGGACATGCCAAACACAATGTGAAAGCCCAAAAATTAACATTTGGTGCATGTTGACTGCTTATAAAGTGATTGAACCATTCTTCTTTGTTGAGACAATTACTAGAACTAATTATCTAGGCACATTACACAGTGTGTAGTACCACAAATTGAACATTGGCAATTTCCAACACGATGGTGCAACATCACTCTTTACATGTTAGGGACTACTTACATGAACAATTTCCTCAATGCTGAATTGGATACATGACACTAAAGGTGTTCATGTGGTATTTGTCTGAAATTAAAGAGTGCTGTAAACAAGACTGTTTGAAATGTTAACAATAAAACATGGACATAAATATTGCTTTGTTAATTTTTTATTAACACCTAAGATGCACTGAATAATTTATGATTATGTATATATATAATATATTTCCAATTACAATCAATAAGATGTACGGAAAGTAGAAATTAAAAAAAAAAATCAATAAATTAAAAAACAGATAAAACAAAATGAATTCTGGAGAATTTAACTTAAGAGTATTTTAGAAATAAGTTTTTCATAATTAAAGAAATAGGTATTGAATAAATTTATAGTTAGTGTACAAAATTATTTAAAATGCTATATAGTGAATAAAACAATTTTTTTTTAGAATAGTTACAATAAAAAAAAAAAAAACAAACAAAAAGAAAACTGACAATTTTGAAAGGGTGATAAAATAAAACGTTCAAGATTTGATTAATCAATCACCTTAAGCAAGGTCCTTTTTGTTGTACCAATCAGAAAGGAAGAAAAGTTAAAATAGAGTACGATATAAGAATTTAGTACATCATAATACAGACATAATTTCATTGGCGTCTGGCATAGTACCGATGAAGAAACCACCAGGCTGTAAACATTCAGCTGCATTCTGCAACATACACTCTGCCTGAGCTAACGATTCAAAACTGTAGTGAAATGAAAATTGACAGCTCACTAGATCTAATGAGATGGATGGATCTTTGTAATGTGTTCTTAATCGGACCTGAAATAATGTAATAAATAATAAATGATTATTACAGACAATTAAAAAAAAAAAAAAAAAAAACATGCAAAATGTAATACTTAAATACACAATTTTGTTATAACTCATTATTGAAAGATACCCCCTAAAAAGAAGAGTCAAAGTACTTAAACATTTATAAAACTTAAAAATTGATTATAAATAATTAAACATATTTTTCAGAATAAATAAACTCCAAGAGTAACTGCTAAAACTTGGTAGTACACAGAGACAATCGGCAGATTGCCTCTGGATTGGATTCAATCCAGAAGGATAACAGAAAATTTATACTTAAAATTTTTCATACTCACAGACATCTGCTTAAATGAATGTTAATCATATCTAAGTAAGAAGTCATTAAATGGTTATTGTTTAGTTTATAATCTATCAATAACAATTTTTTTTAACTGCAATATCAAATTTTAATATGTAGACAGCAGTTTTATCAGCATAAATATAACCATCTACATAATGATAATCAGCTTTATGATTTCCCTGATTTTTACCCTACAACCCCCCCTCCCTTCTTTTTTTAGCACGGAGATTGACAGACTGGTAAACCTGTGTGTAGACAAAAGAAACACTAAAACTGAAATCAAAGACGGGGCTCTTAAAGTCCATAAAAGAGCAAGAGAAATGCAGTCAGTCATCACTGCTTTATACGAGAGTGTGAAACTTAGACTCACCAGCGAGAAAGGCACACAGACAGAGAAAAAGATGTCAAAGGAAGGGGCCAAAAATTGTGAAAAAATCGAAAAGGCACTGGAATCGGGTTTGCCTCATAAACTTGCTGAAGTGTCAGGTCTAAAATCGGGCATTGAAAACTCTAAGAAAATAGAGATGATGAAGGAGCTGCCAATCAAAAAGGAAGAAGCGATGGTTTTCCTGATAGGCAAGAGGAACACAAGAAAATGGTTCCTTAATGTGGTGAGGGACTTCTTGCAGGATATTAGAAGAGAACTAAATGGAGATAGAAAGATCCCTAGTGGGACAATTGTCAGGGATAACAAGAATGTTGAATTTTTGTACCCTGAAGATAATGACGAGCACAAGGCAACGACATATGCGGTTCTTATAGATGACAAGGAAGAGAGTAGCATCTCACAAGTTAAGAAAGCTCTAAATAAAATTAAAGAGCTCGAAAGTCAAAAACTACGATTTTGTATCAGTAGCGACGATTGTGGTAAATTCCTGACAAAAGCCCTTGAATTTTGGGCTAGAAAAGGATTAGCATAAGATGATATTGCAAGTCTATACCTGATAGATGAAGGTAAACAAGAAGGAACAGTGCAGCCACAGGGGGCTCCTACGACCTTGGTGACAGTAAAGAAAAGTGGGACGTGATACGTGGACGTACTAAAACAGGTAAATCAGGGGGTGGGGCTTGATATGGCTGAAGAGATTACTTCAGTTAAAAGAGGAGGAAATGGAAATAAGAGTTAGAACGGGCTCTCAAAAGAAGGACGAGATCAAGAAAAGATTGGTGAAGCAATCATTAAGGAAGGACCAATTGATAGGAAATTCTCAGCCTTCACAATCAAAGGTATGGACGCAGATGTAATATTAGAGGACATCAATGAAGCGATTCATAGAGAGGTAGGTGCTGACATGCAGGTGAAAGTTACAGCCATGCGTACGGGATATGGAGATACTAGAAGTGCGGCAATATTTGTTCCATCTAGAATGGCTGATAAATTGAGGAAAAAACAATGATTAATTATTGCGTGGCACTCATGCAGATTAGAGCCTAGAATAGAGGAACTCAGATGTTTTCGTTGCTGGGGTCTGGGTCATCACTTGAACCAATGTAAGTGACCCGACAGAACTAAAAGGTGTTTCAGATGTGGAGGTGAGGGACATTTCATAAAAGATTGCATAGAGGTGACCAAATACTTGGGCTGTGGAGGGAGACACCGCACCGAAGGGCAGTTCTGTGAACTAAGCAAGAAATGAAGTGTTTCCAAATTAACGCAAACAGGAGAAGACCAGTTCATGATTTGATTGTTCATATGGCAAGAGAGGAAAATTTGGATTTCATTATTGTTACAGAACCAAATATAAATGTGATTAAAGGAGATCATTGGTTCAAGGATCCTGAGAACAGGATGGCCATCAGGAATGTTTTCGGTAAATTCGCAGTTATAAGTGTGGAGTCGCAGGATGGTTTGGTGTTGATGGAACTGAACGAATGTTATTTGGTAGGAGGATACTGTTCACCCAATACAACGATGGATATCTTTGAAAGACAATTGATGGAAATTCAAAGGAAGATAGCTAGACTGAACAAAGCAATCATACTAATGGGAGATTTTAATGCCGAGGCTAGGGAGCTTGGCAGACTCTGGTCAACAGCAAGAGGACATCGGCTGGCTCAAACAGCCAGCCGATGTCCTCTTGCTGTAAATTAGAGCTCCTCAATTTGGTAACTTTAAACGAGGCAAGGGCACCCACATATATCGGAAGACGTATAGGCTCAGTGATTGATATCATGGCCATCACAGACACACAAGTTGAGAAAGTGATGAATTGGAAAATTTTAGAAGAAGATATGCTAAGCGACCATGTAGGTATCCTTTTACAGATGGATATAAGGAACCCTGCAACCAATATAAGAGGAGTATGGCGACCGACGGAAGACCAAATTGAGCAGTTCACCAGGGACATACAGTACAGGACAGGACCTCCCAGAACCCTCAGCCAGAACAATATTAGGCCCCACATGAACAGGGAAGAGTTGGGGGGGGGGGGAGAGACAGCCTCCTGTTGAGCCGGTATTGTGTCCCCAAGGGGATGGATGCCGATGAGGACTGCACGGGGACTCTCAACCCTTCAACAGGAATACATACACACGTCTACCTACACAAAAACAATTTAAAAAAAAAAAATAATAATCAGGTGTCGGTGTGTGAGTGAGAGAGGAAGGTGCGCGTGACTTTTTTTTGTGTTGTTTTTGATTTGTTTGTTGCAGGTCCCGTTGGAAAGGGATCAGGAAAAGAGACTCTGAGTGTTATCGGAACATTCTCCCCGAGACTGAGTTATGCTTAACTGTGGGTCAGGTCTCAGGACGGATTAGTTCTTCGGAGAGGGAGGTTTAGTCGGTATGGGACAGGTTATATTATGCCTAACAACACCTTGGCAGAGCCTGTTAGCCTGTTTGGTAGTCCAGGACAGATAGCGGCCTGGGTCTGAGCCCTACACACCTGTAGTGGTGTGCCTAAATGGCATTCCTTCATCTCCAGACAAAAAAAAAAAATGTGTATTATGAATTCCAATTTTAGAAAGGGAAAAAAGTATTTATAACATTCAAGTTCAAAATTGGGCTCTGAACTCTTTTAAAACACATACACACAAATTTTAACAGTTTGTAATGTTTGAATATTTTAGCAAGTAAATTAAATTGCAAAGAACCGACAGAAATCCAAACTCCAACACCCCAATAACAATACCATTAGAAAACAACAAACCCTCCAACAATAAAAGAATACCAAGCATTGGGCGAGATGAAGAATTACAAAGCAGTGTGGGAAGATATCAGACTTTTATAGATATCAGGAAACATGCAGGAAAATCAGAAAAAATTGTCCTTCCTCAACAGCTTGTCAATATCTGGATCAAAGAAGAACTACCAGAACACTGAATGATAGCCCTCATCCATCTGCTACACAAAAAAGGAGATAAAATAGACCCTAAAAATTATAGAGGAATCTCACTCTTCACAAAACACACAAAATTCTTTCAAGAATCTTCCTCAACAGAATCGGTTTTTCCTGGAGAATACCAGGGAGGTTTCAGACCCTGGAAGAACTGTCCAGACTACATCATGAATCTCAATCTAATAATGGATTACAAGAGGAAGAGAAACTGAGATATGGTGATAACATTTGTAGATTTCAAGAAAGCTTATGACTGCATCCATAGAGTATCCCTACCAAAAATTCTAAAACATCTCAGACTACGTAAACATGATAAAACTGATCCTCATCAACACTAAGTCAAAGGTAAAATTCAGAGGCAAGAGGCTAGCTCTCAAAACTACTTGAGATCAAAACAGGACTGCGCCAAAGCGATGGATTTTCACCACTATTATTCAACTGCATTCTAGAAATAATAAAAGAAATGGACTCAAAAATGCCCCCAAAAGTAAAAATAAGTTTTGCTGACAACTTGGCACTGCTAGCAAATGACATCGATGAAGCTAAATCACAGACATTAAAACTTCAAAACATTGCAAAAATTGGTCTTGAAATATCATTCAAAAAGTGAGAAACTGTGCCCCAAAAACCAATATGATTAAAAGAAGCAAACATAAATGGTAGTAAAATCAAAATAATAATCTAATTTAAATACCTCAAAAAAATAATAACAAACAACAAAATCTTGATCCAATAAGAAGAAATAAATTAGCTAAAGGTAAAAAATTAACCTGGTACACCTACAATAAAAAATGCCTATCAATGAACGCAAAAATAAGACACTACAATACAGTTATAAAACCAGAAGCTACTTATGCAGTAGAAACACTCTTTCACCTGAACAAATAATCAGACAGACTCCAGAAAAATCGAAAGAAGAATTCAAAGAAACTGCATCAATAAAAAATGCCAGAAACTCTGCCAATGGTGGATTGTACCCAACAAAGTCATGTGCAAAGAGTTAGAATTCATCACTGATACCATGCGTAAGAAGAGAATAGGATTCTTTGGATATATCACGAGGATGAAAGATTCAAGATTTCTGAAACATCTAGTACAGTACAATCTCAACTTAAAAAACACCAAGACAAAATGCAGTGGATTAGAGTAATAAGAAAGGATCTGAAGGAAATTACAGCAGAAGACAACACAGGAAAAAAAAAATTAAAAAACAAAAACACAGATTTCACATTCAGAAGAAAAACTCACAACATGAACATTTTCAACACTAGAAATAGCACAAAGATCGAAATTTATCAAAAAGTACTGGGAGGACCACAAGCCCAATTTCATCTAAGATACTTGGATAATGGACTGACTAAAATAATCCTATGCAACCATAAAAGAAAATAATAATAATGTAGTATATTATAACTGCTATTTTACATTCTAACTTAACAACAGTTCAACAAGGTAATAAAAAGGGAAGACAGTTTCTGATAGCGTAATACAATGATTTTAATTAATCACTTCAAACTTGAATAACAATCAATGTGATAAAAATTAATGCACTGTGTAAAATAATTTAACAAGATTCAGAAAATAATAAATATTCATATAAATATTTCAGAAATTAAAAAATTTTTAAGCAGATTTTAAATTTTATCCAATTTAATTTATACCAGTTATGTTTGTAAGCTGTGGATTTAATATTGTTTCTTTACAATCAAGATAGAATAACACCAATAATTCTAAGTTAGATAACAGGATTGTTTTTTCTAAACAATTGCTTTCAAAGTACAAAAATTAAAATTATATTTAATCCAAACTGTTAGGTCATAAAAGATAAAAAGACTTCTTTCCTTATGTTCTGATTTTGAAACATCAACAGATATGGTTTTTTGGCATTAACAGAAAAATAAGCAGCCTAAACTTTTACTACAGATAATTTTTCAAATAAGTTCAGCATACAGAAAAAAAAACTTTTATACACAAATTAAATATAAAAATGGAACATTAATCATACCTTTGTACAATCAGCAGGTATAAATTCAGCAGTAAAGCATCGTTGAAAATTTCTGTCCCTCCTCATTCTTTCTTGAATATCTTCAAATCTCTTCTGGCATTGTTTTACAGACGTTTCAGCAAGATCAACACACACCAAATGTGTTATTCTTCCATTACGCCATTTAAACAGATCCCCACCTTTACCACAGCACATGTCCAGAACTTTTAATGGAGCTCCTGCAGGTTTTGAATTGCGTACTTTCTCTAAAAATTCATCTAAACAAAGAAGGAAAATAAATTTTTAAATACTCTGGTAACACTATGTTCAATAAGACTATGCCAAGATGACATTTTTGGTGAACATTATTTGAAAGGATTATTTAATAGAGATTGTGTCCTTGAAGGGATTTGATTTTTTGAAGGGAATTGAAACCTTCATACTATATCAGGCCCTTGAAATCTTCATGCAAGTACCTGCTTATATTCAATTTGGCAGATCTGTGAGCAAAAATTAAGTAATATATGGCAGAAATTTCTTAAGACATACCCCAAAGAGTATTTTATAACATTATTTGACAAGTCACTCGTGTGATCTATGAATAGTTCAGATTTTAAATAAACACGATGGAATATGTTTTCTCATGAGCTGCAAGATTAATTGCAAACAAAAGAAGTGAATTACACTTGCCACAATATTATTATAAGTATCACAATAAAGTCGCTTCATCAGAAACACACTGTAATAACCCAAAATAGTTAAATTTCTAGAGCAAATTTTGTTTTTATAAGCTGCTAATACCATACTTCACGTTAATAATGTGAAGATAAGAATAATTTCAGTTATCTTTCATACAATTAAGGTACTGATGACATGAATTTTGACATATTGTAAACAATTCAGGTTGTTTACAATCATCTATGTCTATCTACTAGCAACAGTCATCAGAACTTCTAAATATGACATCAATAACCTATCATACTTTGGTTATGCACTAAATTAAAGTTGCAAAATACTATTGTATATCATTATAGATAAAGATTATTATTATTATTATATTTTATTTTTTTCTTTAAAATCCTATCAACTCCAAAATTCGGTTCAATTTATAGAGTTCAAAATTTTTTTAGGAAATACCTGAAACTGGAAAATTATTTTAACAAACCCTAACATAAAAAATTAATACTAACAAAAAAAAAACTAAACACTGGATAATTTCATACTAAGGATATAAACATGCTAAACACAAAACACACACATAAAAAAAATTGAACATATGTTTATAAGTATAAAAATTAATGGATGAAATAGACATTAAAGTATGAATAAAGAAAACAATCTAAGGCATTTTAAATTAAAATAATAAATTTATACTGAAACTTGAATTTATATTTTTAACTTTTTAATATTCATTTTAATTATTGATTTTCACCCCCAAGATGATAATGATATGCAAATATGCAACCAATTCCAACTAACGATACTACTAGAATGACACAATACTTTTCTTGTTATTTTATGTCAACCTCCATAACACCAATAATGCTTGTAATACAACATTTTTTAAATGAATACTTTCAATATACTTTTTTAACTTATTTAGTTTACATTTATAATATTTATTAACTGGAGGTTTCTTAATTTTTCTGGTGAAACTACCAAGTTTCTGGAAATAGTAACTTGACTGTGATTTCATCGACTTGTCTTTTTTTCAATCTTTCTAGCACCTAATTTCTTATATAAGATCTCAATGATAATCACTAAACACTTATTCCTAACAGTAGTGAAAAACTGACACAGTATACAGTTATCCAAATACATAAATAAAACAATAATATACAACAGAAGAAAAATATAAATTAAAAAACAACACAAAATAAATGGTAGAATATTTCCATTTCAAGAATGATCTGAAAGAAAATAAAATGTAAAATTAAACAGAGGTGTTAGTACTATAGTAAGATAATATATAATGCTATCAATATTATCTATAATATTGCGCTATAAACCGTAATATGGCACTATCAACCGTAATTTCATTCCGATTTCATATTGCGCCATTTTCTTTCTTTAACAGATGACAAAGATTTTCAACTCAAAAATACAAGTTAATAGAATTTTAATGGAGTTGAACATGTCAAATTTTCTGCCTATAAACTACACAATGTTTATAGGCATCTGTTACCATTTAAAGTAAACTGCTGCAGAATCGCATAAAATGGTTCTTGAAGCTTATGCTGAGCATGCTTTTGGTAAATCACACTGCTTTAAGAAGTTTAAAAAATTAAAAAGTGGTGATTTTGATGTGAGAAACGAAGAACCAAAAAAGTTTGAAAACGGCGAATTGCAATTATTGTTGGATGAGGATGATGGTCAAACACAACAACTTGCTGATCAATTAAATATAACATGAGAAGCCGTCTCCATATGTTTGAAAGCCATGGGAAAGATCCAGAAATGAGAAAATGGGTTCCACATGAACTAAATAAAAGACTGCAAGGAAACCGAAAAACCACTTGCGAAATGCTGATTGCCAGGTATAAAGAAAGTCACTTCTCCATCAAATTGTGACAGGTGATGAAAAGTGGATATATTTCGAGAATCCTAAGCATAAAAGGTCATGGGTAACTACAGGCGAACCATTGTCATCGATTGCAAGGCCAAATTGCTATGGAAAAAAGACAATGCTTTGTGTTTGATGGGATCAGAAGGGATCTACTACTGAACTATTATGAGCTGCTAAAACCTGGCGAAACCGTTAATATTGAACACTACCGACAACAAATGATTGATTTGAATGAAGCTTTGTGTGAAAAACAATCAGAATATCAAAAAAGGCAACACAATGTGATTTTGCTTCATGATAATGCACCATCACACACAACAAAACCAGTCAAGAAAACGATTGAGGCATTGAGTTGGGAAATATTTTTGCATGTGGCTTACTCACCAGACTTTGCTCCATCTGACTACTATTTATTTGCATCAATGGGAAACGCACTTGCTGAGCAGCGCTTCACTTAAGGAAATGACTCGACGACTAGTTTGCCTCAAAATAAATAGCTAGCGATGGACAACATTTTGAATAAAATATTTTTTATCATTTTCATACAATAAATGTGTATTTTCTATACAGAAATTCTGTTTTCATATTTACATACCTGCTACTTATACCAAATTGTTTATAATAAAGCATGCAAGTACAGCAAAAGAAACAACTTATCATCTGACTAGATTGGTTAACAGGAGTTTAATGAATATTAATAAACAGCGAACTCACCTTGATCCCAACTGCCATAGGTGAAGACACCCACCTTGTGATGATTCCGGTCAACACATTCCCCCCTTTTCCTAACCTTGATGGGCTTGAACGGTGGTGGTGTTCTTGACCCTCTAACTGATTACCTATTACAGTCATCAGCCAGGCCTCATTTGGGATGCCACTGATGGAAATGCCTCGTCAGACATTTACATCAGTGATTTTTAATTCAGCTTTTGGGTTCACTGTAGGCTTCTTTCAGACATCTTCTCTCTTCTGCCCTACTCGTTGCCCTCTGATCTAGCTAACCGAGTTCATAAAAGAACAAACCCTGTGTCTAGTTCACTACAGACTAACTATAAGTAACTGTATATGTCTCATTCCTTTGAATGTCTAAATCAGTAACAAACACACCATGAAATTGTTGATTGCAATGATAATTTAGACCTAGTTCCCTTAAGTAAGTACAGCTCAATAATTTAAGCTGCCAAAATTAGGTAATCTAATTTAAATACAGGATGACATTTACTTTGTTACATAATCTGCCTGTGTCAAGACAGAGACCTGTACTTCATGGCTACATGGACAACCATGCCCTCAGCAGTTCAGTTCCTGTCCCACCAACAGCAATAGTGCTATCACCCTAAACTGCCCTTGTCAAGATAGCACCACACCTCATGGCTGCATGGAAACCATGCCCTTGGCAGTGCAGTCACCATCCTGATGGTGATACTTTCATTAAATTTATCGCCTTAACTAACCATGGCTTAGCTAACCAAGTCAGCTAACTGACTGTGATATTAGAATTTTTACTTTACCTCACACCCTATAATTTCCAGAATTTTATATGCTGAAATGCTCCAAGTGTTGCAGAGCTATTACACTAAGGAATGCAGGAATGCAGTTAAACAACTTACATTGAATCCATTAAAATTTTTAAATCTTTACTATGATCTTAACTCTCAAGTTATTGTTACAAATTTTAAAAAAACTTTGTATATGGTATAAAACAAGATAATAAAGTGATTATAATTTTAAACAAATTTAAGTATGGGCAAGGAAATCTATGAATGAATTAATTTATTGTAGTTCTAGCAGTCATCAATAAATGAGCAAGATGTAACTGAACTTTAACAATAGTGTATGATTATCACACTGTAACACTTATTCATTGATATTTCTGGTAAATAAAAGATATAAAATAGTAAAGAATAGATGAATATTGGTAAATTTATAACAATCATACTTACTTATAAGCATACTTTTGATCCAGTTGTTGAAATTACGAAGATACACAATTCTACTCTGATTTCTTTCAGACAGTCCTTTCTCTTCCAGCATATTGTAATGAGCTGCTACAACAGCACCATGTCCAGTCACACCATTATCCTGTAATCAAAATCATTCTATAAATAAATCTCGATTGCATAAAAGTAAAATAAATTTGATACAGAAAATATGATTAATTCATAGTTAATTTATCTATACTAAGTAATAGACTACCACATACAACCTATATAAAAACCATCAATAATTTATTATCTGTATTGAAAAGCAAAATAATATAGATAATTTAACAATAACAAGGGTCAAGCAAATGTTATGTATAGTTCAGAAGAAAATGAATAATCAATGAACCTGATAATCTGGCAGAAAGTCAAGACTACTAATTAGGAGGGAAATTATTAGTAAACCCCTTACCTTTAATAAGTTTTTTTTTTTTTTTTTTTTTTTTTTTTTGGAGGGCGAACAACGCCTGAGCGTTATTATCGCCCGGATTAAATCTGTTATTAAAATCTAAAA
>JAAAKQ030060067.1:3104-15862 GCA_010016005.3 Zanna intricata
TGTACATTATTTTTGACAATTTTTAGTAATAATGAATAAATACCTACTGCTCATTTTGCAATATAAAATTACTCTTATTGATGTTCATTATTAATTTTATACTTAGTTTTAATTTTAATCTTAGTATTTACTAAGACTTATTATTTTTAACAGCTACATGGAGGGGTGCTAACGCTGTCTTAATCTATTATCAACAGTTTGTTTACAAACAAAGCAACAATTGTTATGAAGTTTGTAAATAATTATTAGATTTTATAAAATAGTAAGAGTAAATATGGTCAATGAAGAAACAAGACAAACTTTTGGAACAGTCAACTCATCTTTAGAGCAGGAGTAGCTCAAATTATTGACTAGAATGATACAGAGAAAAATGAAATGTAGCCTTGACAAAATTGTACAACACGTTAATTGTCATATATTAAACTTTAAATAATTATTGCACAACTGCACAACATTATATTTACAATAAATTATAATTTACTGGCAACATTAATTGTACTGTTAGTAAATATAACATACATCAATTACTGACTTTTTCATTTATTTTAAACTTTTAAAAGGCTTGTTTGTATACCAAATATTTACAAGAATTCAAATGTTCTGTAGTATAAATGAATATAAACAGAGTGGGTGGTGTAGTCATAAGTCATAAGTGTTTAGTCATAAGTCTTGGGTTCCAAGTGTACAGGAATCACTAAGTCTCAGCATCTAAATAAAAACATTTCTGAGGGAAAAAATGTTGTAAATTTGAAATGTTGTAAGGTTGAAAAATATTTCTACCCTGATAATATTTCATTAAAAAAATTTTATTTCATGAATTAAGACGATTGCATATTTAAAAATTAGAAAAATTAAAAACCTGACTTTTAGAGATGGGTTATTAGATTTGTAATTGGCTATTAAATCTATTGCTTCATTTAAAATAAACCACTGTATAGAATTTAAAGAAAAAAAATTGGTGGCTGTTAAACTTGTTGACTTGCATCATTTTACACATTCTCCAAAATTTTTGGAAAGATTAACAAGATAGATTTTATGGATATTATAAAAACAAAATGGCTTTAAATGATAACAGATGTATATTGAGAGCTGCCTTTCACAAGGATCTATTACATTAGTGTTTTCTTTGACTCTTGTTGTAACAAACTAGCTGTCTGATATAGAAATTGGTATACTAACTATAAAACATCTTAAAAGGAGTTACAAGCTCATGTTTGATGGTGATTAAGGAAAAAACTCTAATAAATTATTTTATAAAATCATTGAGAATGCTCACCTTTTAAAAAATAGATGTTTGCCCCTGAAAAAATTTAATAAATAGGAAGTTTATCATTAAACATACACAATTCTAAAACAGTTTGATTTATAAAAATAGTTATTGATAAGGCACTTTATAAACAAATATGTTTTGTTCTAGCGTTCAGAATTTTTAATATTTGTTATAAGAGTCTATAGTAACTATAAGGATCTATAGTAACTACAATATAAAGCTGAAAGTGTGCAAGGGATAAGGGGTATATTAGGTAAAATTTGAGAAGGAAGTTTCAAAAGAATGATTGTTTTGAAATGTACCTAGTCATTAAAGATGTGATAGGCTGTGAGTGGTATACTCTTATATTTCAGATTATTGTAATATTTAATAGTTTCCTCCTTCATACAAATGCTAATGATGTAGACACAAATTTAAAGATCTTACAAATAGCTCATAAAGTGCTAAAAGATTTGGTGAAAGGTGAAGACAAACTTAATATTCTTAACATAACTCAAATTACACATCTTGTGAGCCCATAATAAATTACAAGATTCTAAAACATGTTTAAATGTTCCTCCTAACTATTTTCCTTCTCTTTCTCCAAAAATGCTAGATATATTCTCATAATTTATACTACTCTCCTCCCACCAATAAAGATTTACACTGTTCAATACCAGAGTAAATATTCATTATCAAGATAATACAACAATTGTTTTTTTATTAATTTAAATACACATCAGTTGCTCTCAAAACTAGTGCAAACATTTCCAAGGACATCAAGTAAACCATGTCAGGATTTCTAGGGAAAGTGGAGAATAAAGATACTTTCATTTGCCAAGGACATCAAGTAAACCATGTCAGGATTTCTAGGGAAAGTGGAGAATAAAGATACTTTCATTTGCCATCTTCATCAAGTCAAATGTAAAATCACATATCACCATACCAAACCCAATAAAAGTTAAGAGATTTTCTGCAGTATAACTGATATTTTCACACAATCCATCTCAGGTTTTGGCTCTTAGCCCACCAGACTGGTCTAGTGGTTAATGCGACATTGCAAGTTAGCTGATTTCAGAGTCGAGAGTTCTAAAGTTCAAATCCTAAAATAACTAAAGGTAGTTAGTTACTTTTATATGGATTTGAATACTAGATCAAGTATTACTGGTGTTCCTTGGGGGTTGGGTTTCAATTAACCACACTTCTCAGCAGTGGTCGATCTGAGATTGTAAAAGTCTACAATTCATACATATCATCCTTATTCATCTTCTGAAGTAATACCTTACGATAATTCCAGAGACTAAACAGAAAAAGAGAGAGAGAGAGGGTGTGTGGCTTAAGTAAACATCATTCATTCTTAGAGAAAACAACCTTAATTACTGCTACTGGAATATCAGATAATATATAAATCACAACTGCCATAAGAACAATTAGGGCAGTTGATAATGTAAAGCAACAATTTAATGTGAAGTACAATGGGAAATACAATGCATTACTAATAAATACAAGTTCAACTCAAAAAAATTCTAAAAATTCTAAAAGTAAACTAACAGCCTTAAATTTTGTTAATGTAGGTTAATAAAAATAATAATAACAATTAAGGAGTGTTAAAAGAAATGAATTGATCAATTTAACAAAGTATGTAATGAATTAAAATATTTTTTTTATTTTCCTAATGTGACAATGCAATCTGTTCAACAATAAATAACTCATCCCTATGGCCCAATGAGATGAGGGTGGCATGTATAGTCTAGACAGACTCAGCCAGACCATTCCTGAAGTGTGTGATTAATTGAACCCCAACCATCAAAGTACACTGGTATCCACTATCCAGTATTAGTATCATATAAAACCAAGCAATCTTTACTAGTATTTGAACCTCACAGATCTTCAACTTCAAAAATCAACTGTTGATTTCAAACTGTTGATCTTCAAAAAATAAACATTTGATTTGCGACAACAAATTATCCACTACATCAGCTGGCTGTTGTAAAATATTTAAAAAGTAATTTTACAATTTTTTTTTGTTGTTTCATTTTTACAAATAATATTAAATTTCCCTGTATAAATATATGAGGATTCTAAATAAAAAAAAATTTTTCAGGGGGGGAGAGAGAATGAATAATAGTCTTAAAACTTATAATTGAAAAGATATTGTTTTTTTTTGGGGGGGGGAAGTTTTTACAAATAAAAATATCTGTAATATGGCTATGAAAAAATAATTATAATTTTAATTAACTTACATATTATTTTTATTACTTAATATATTTATAAAATTTCAGTTATACTTACCTCTTTTTCTTTGATAAAACATCACTGTCTTGGTCATTATCAATTTCATTTGATGAACTAAATACATTAGTTTTTTCTGGTGAACAATAACTGCTAGGTTTATTATTTTCATCTCTATTTACATCAGCTATTTTTTTCCTTTTTCTTACCTCATCAATTACTTCAACACTCGTTGTTGGTATGACAATGTTTTCAGTCTTCACTTCTAATTTTGTAGTATCAGAATATTCAGAATTTGGAGAACTTAATAATTCAGATCCTGGAGATGTTGTTTTACTTTTACTTCTTCTTGGTAAAGGTACTGGTGTTTTAACAGCATCACGACTTTTATTATTTGTAAATTTATCTTTAAGTTCACGGATCACTTCATCAGGCATAAATTGTGATAATGATCGTTTATTTTTTTCATTATTATTACTGCCACTAGAACTAATGTCACTAATAGTCATAATTTTGTCAGCATCATCATTATTACCATCTGAAATATTTAATTCACTACTTGAGCTAAGTTCGCTTTTTGTGTTATTATTTTTCATTTGTCTAGGTATTATGATAGGAGGTTTAACATTACTTTTGACAGTCAATACATCATCTTCACTTGTTGTACCAACATGTGTCTGTAATTCATCATTATCAGCATCAATTAAACACTGTTTAGATGAATTCATTTTATCATCAATGTCATTTTTATTATTACTATTATCTGTGTTATGTACTTCTGCTGAAAATACTATCTGATTCCTGTAAAATAAATTAAAAAAAAGATTAATTCTTTAAAGATTCTTAAAAACCTATACATACTTTTACAGCTCACAGATTTCTGAATTTCTTCTTCTTTTTATAAGGGACTGATCTAAACATGAGATAAAGGGTCCTAACGTTATAATGGAAATTTAAAAATATAAATGAAGATCAGTGACTATTAAACCATTAGTGAAAATTGAATATAACAGAATATTTTAAGACATCTATGTAAATCATTTCAGGAGACTATACAAATCTTTAAAACAAAAATGAGATGCTCAACTTATCATTAATCTTCAAGAAGGGACTTAAACAACAGGAATTTGAAGAACAAAAATTGCAATAGAGTAAACTCTATTTCATGTTGCCAACTCACTGCTACATAAATTTGAGAACCAAAAATTTCAACAATAAATTGGAATAACAAAAATTTCACAATTAGAAATTCATTATTTTAAGTTCATTCCCTCAATTCTCTGATGATCTCCATTAAAATAGGATTTTGCAATGGTACCTGGAAAAATATGCAAAGAACTTTTTAAAGAAGAATGTATGGAATATAGAGGCTATATTAAAATAAAAGTTTTCAGTTGGTTACCATGATTACAACTTTGAATTTATCAAGAATTATCCTCAAAAGTTATCTTCCAGTTGTTATGTATTTCTAAAGATAAAAAAAAAAAAAAAAATGCTCATTTAGAAAGGTTGGGCCTGATCTCATGTGACTTTTGATTCTGGAGATCAACCAATGAAGCTTATCAAAATAACAACTTATTAGTAATATAAGGGTACCATCCAGTGAAGAATTTCTCTGATCTACCTAGAGGTTGTGGGCAAGAAGTGTGTACCTTCATAGCAGAAATTCATACATTGGAATACCTAATGATTCCATGGAATATAAAGTTATCATCTGAGGGAGATGTTTGTCTAATATTTCAGTTTTTCCATGAATAAATGATCTTTCTTACCATCCATCAATTTATTTATCCTTGATTCCTTCTTTCCAGATTGTAGGTCTAGAGATCTGATTCAAAGTTTGTAGTTTAGGTATGCAATTACATGCATGTGGGAACTCATAAAGGTGGTCCCCATCCTGGGTAGGACCTGGCTCCCTGGAGACTCTTTCTAAAAATTGTGTTTCTTGTTGAATGGCTAAAGTGCTAGTCATTTAATATTAATTTTAGAGCTTTCTTTTTTCAACAAAATTTGTTTCGTCTTGGATTTAATGCTGTGTTATATAACTCTAAGCATACATATGATTCTATTTTAGACAGGTTTGTGCTTTGAGTTGCTCCTGAATAAAATATTTATCACAGTCAAAAAGACAAGATACACACACCACATCTCACATATTCGGTTTTATAAAAAAAATACATGGAATCTTTAAATTTCCTCAATTGTCACAATTTTTTTGTTATGTTGATACACTTGTCTCTGACATATGTTTACATTGGTAACTCTTATTGAATGCTAAGAGATTATTGTTTGCTGTTGAAAATATTACACGTGTTTTGGGATGGTCAGTGATTTTTAACTTAAAAAAATCACTGACCATAAAATTGTGGGAAAAATGGATCAAAGAATTTGAATTAAGTTTTGCTTTAAGAATGATATAAAGTGCAGTACTCCATTGGAAATGTTGAATGTTGCTTTTGGCGATTCTTCTATGAATAAAACAAGTGTTTATGGGCAAAAAAGCATGGTACAGACATTTCTAAGAGGACTATGATGACATTGAAGATGATGAGCCCCTGGACATCCCAACACAACAACTCCGATGACATTAAAACAGTGAAGAAAATGATTACAGATAATTGCCATATCATTATCACAGAGTCAATAAGGATTACTACCTCTCTCTCTTTATCTGTTTAGCCCCCGGAACTACCGTAAGGTATTACCTCAAAGGATGAATGAGGATGATTATGAATATGAATGAAGTGTAGTCTTGTACAATCTCCGGTCGACCATTCTTGAGAAGTGTGGTTAATTGAAACCCAACCACCAAAGAACACAGTATCCAAGATCTAGTATTCAAATCCGAAGGATTACTACCTGGAAGTATTACATCATTTGCATGAATCAATCTGAAGAAAACACCCAGATTTTTAATAAAACAATTTATGTCAAGTGCACCACACCTGCTCACACTTCACTGCTTGTTTGTGAATTTTTGGTCAAAAACAACAGCATTATGATTCCACAGCCTTTGTATTCACTAAACATAGCCCCCCTCTGTGACTTCCTCCTTTTCCCCAGGCTGGAAAGAACCATGAAAGATGAAGTTTTGCTTACATTGAAGAGATAAAGACGGAATTGTTGAAGGAACTAAATGCCATACTGAAGATTGTGTTCCAGAGATGCTTCGAAGATAGTGCTAGAGCAAATATATTGTATCTAAAAAAGGAGTAATTTTATGGTGATAAAATCAATATTAATGGATGAATAAATTTTTTTTTGAAAAACTAAAATTCTGCATATCTTTTGATCAAAACAGTTAAAGTTGATTTTATTAATTTGAAAGATAGAATGAAGTACTGTCTGTAGATATATCTCATGCACACATGTAACAATTACACATAGATACAGTTGTTTTTCTAAGAATTACTAATAGTTTTTATTTAAAACGTTTAAAGGAAACTGTAGTATTTTATGTTCTGTTTGTATTCCAAGAGAAGGTTACATTGTTTCTGAATGTTGCTCTTATACATTATACATATTTATAGACTGGATTTTCTTTAATAAAGATAAATGAGAACCCCATTTAGAATTTTTTTTAATAGTTGAAGTATAAGTAGTTTCAAATTTGTTGGGCTTTAATTGTTGCTCTCAAAAGATTGTTCTTTCAAGTTGATTCTTAGTGAGAAATTGTAAAATAAAAAACTGCCATTTTTCATCAAGAGGCGCAGAAGCTCCAGAAGATCTCAAGGTTAGATTTAAACTACGTAAAAATAAAATTAAACTATAAGTTTCATTACTCATTTCATTTTTTTTAATAATTCAGCTTGAGTAGAGAAACGCTTAGTCACAAAGTTGAAAAATAAAAAAATAAATCCTTCAGTGTAATCAGGGGAACATATAAAACAAAAACCATATGATTGAACAAACAAACATCAAATTTTATATTTACCGATGTTTATTAAGAGAAGATTGGCTAAAATCTTCAGATGTGGTTGACTTTGTTGACTGTGATTCATCTTCGCTTGGTGTTATATTATCAGAGATATGGGTCAATTTCTTCCTTTTCAATTTCTTAGTCCTGGGTCTTGGTAAACGTTCTTGAGTCTAAGAGAAATAACAAAACAAAATTTAATGCAAAAGATTTTAATGATGATGATGTATATTTTTAAATGTTTATATTTCTTGTCAAAACCTTGTTTGATTTCAACTCAAGACTAGCATCATCGAAGCTTTCCTTACAAAACCATGACAACATTAGATAGATTTATTGCTAAGAGTTATGGTCAGTTCCTTACCCACCTCAATCTTTTCCTTTTTCGTATATATCCATTAATGTGAAGTCATTTAATTTTTTAATGAATTATATACAATGACTGCTAATTTCAAACTAAAGATCTACAATGAAATCCCTCAATGAATGGGCTAGTAAAATATTTTAATGGGTTTTGCCAATATAACATCAATATTGAACTAGAAATAACAACAGAGGTTGAAGTTTATACTATGTAATGCAGCATGCAACTCTTAATCAATCTACTTCCATGATTATTACATATTCTATTGAAAATTAATTAACATAACTTTAAGTTTATAACAATTTATAATTGATTCAATATATTAAAACACTGATGGAGCAGCTAATTATCTGATCTATGTTTTGTAAAATTTTGGATTTATTACCTATTGAGAAAATTGCTGTTACATTCATTCAGGAAATCAGAAATCTTCCTTCTATGAAATAAAATTTATTCTAATTCACTGGAAGCAAATTGTATATCCACAATTGAAACAGATGGTTTACTATTATTTCAAAGTCAAATGCATGTATAATTTTGTGAAGCAAAGAGAAATGGAAATATGTAAAATATTAAAACAGAGTATGGAAGTGCAGAATGGTAGCACAAACATAAACATTCAGAAAAGCAGCATTAGGTTATACATTTAATGTAAGAAATTGTTCATGAAAAAGGATTGTAGGAAAAAGTAAAAGGGGATACAAAAAAATCAACTGATAGGAAAAAACCCAAAGTTAGGTTCGGTTAGGATGGAGTAAAGAAAGATTTTAAATAAAGTATGAGAAAATGATGGAGTATAAAAAGTTGAAAAGAATGAGAACTTATCAAGTTAAATTCAAATGGTGAGAAAAATTACAAATAAGTATTTTTCAAATTTATTATCTATCTTTTACCTAATTATGCATCAATCTATAATCAATGTTCACAAAAAATTTACTCAATATTTACCTACATAATATATACAAAGAGCAGCCATTGGCTGGTGTCTCGATAAGTAAGAGTACTCTCTCTTTTTCTGTTTTAGCCTCTGAAATTACCATTAAGGTATAACATCAGAGGATTAATGAGGATAAGTAAGAGATAACAGTCGATTCTCATCACATCAGCTATTCTGGCAACCATTTTGAAATGTAAATTATTACAAAAGCATTGTCACATGAAATGACAAACTGTTGAGTTAAAAACAGAACCTTACTTCCTTCAGGTAATAAATTATCGCTGCAGTAAAATGGAAAATTATGCAAAAAATAAGTGCTAAAAAATCCATTATTTATATAAATAATCCATTATTTATGTATTATCATAGTATATTTCCATAAATAAATACATATTAACACCTTTTTTTTTTTTGTATCCTGCAGATCATTGTTTGTTTGACACCAATAACTTTGAAACAAACAGATATTTTATAAATTAAAAATTATAATATATGTGTTTAATATAATAATAATGTCCTTAAAAAAAAAAAGTTATTTTTTCTTCAAAAATACCAATCGCCTTTATCAAACCAAATAATAATTAACTCAAAAGAATATTTTAGTGTACAAGAAAGGCCCTTAATAAATGTTCTGTTGCCATATATAAAAAATACCAATTCATTTTAAAAGCTCTAAAATATGCTCTACCATTTTATTTTAAACAAAATGAAAAGATTTCATTTTATATAGCCATTATTATTTTGTTGATCATTTTTAAAAAAATATATATATATTATTTAAGAAACCATAAATTTTCTACATCTTGGTTTAACAAGTGTCTGCTCTAATAACTTTTAATAATAAGAGCTTCTACATTGTTATTTTGTTGTACTTTTTTTATTAATTTTTTGTCTTCAAATATTTACTTCACCAATAATTCATATTAATATTGTTTTTTAGTATTTATATGTAAAACAAGTTTTTTTTGTGTATATTTTATCACTGCTTTGATCAAGGTTTTACCACAGTTTCCCACAATCCATTTAAGTAAATGCTTTAGTAATTCTTATTTTATCTATGATATAACACACAGACACATTTCTGACTTGATCTGTATAACATATACTGTGCAAATCTGAATAAAATTGTTTGTTAATTTACAAAATTACAATAAAAATAAAAGGTTTTCAGATCACAATTAAAAACCTCAGTGTCGAGATGAAAATTTATAATGGATTATTTATTTAATGAAGTAGAATATGACTAAAGATGTTTCATTGTTACTTTTCTGACAAATTACACTAAATAAACTCATAACTTAATGAAAAAAAAAAATTTATTATTTTTTCTGGTTAATGGTAAAGGAACCAATACTAAAACATACGAAAGATAAATAAATGAAATACATGTAAACAGCTTTCTTTTAGTTCTATTCTTCTTCCTAACAAAAAGTTTCAAAATTAGTTTTCTGTGTGATCTCATGCTATTTCAGATTAATCATACTAAAGACATGGCTGTTTATATTCCCTAACGACCCAAATATTAAAGTACATTGGTAATATGGACTTTCAAATTTAATTTAAAGTAACCTTCAGATTTAAACTTTGTAAAGATCATACAATTATTAGCTCAGTTACAGTTAGATAAAAAAATTTAATATCAAACAACTTTAAACATTCATTTTTATGATTAGAAACTTTTAATAATGAAACTTTTTTCTGTGTTCTACCATTTTTTTTTTTTTTTTTTTTTTTTTTTTTGCATAATCCAAGCTATATAATGTCACTATTCCAGTTTCATTGAAACAAAGATATACTCTAAATAAACAAGCAGTTCAAATAGGTTTTTGACATTTTATTGAAAAATAAAGTACATTGTATGAAGAAGAAAATTCTATTTTGAAACTGAAATTTATTAAAATTAAAATTTAAATTTATTAAATTATTAAAATTAAATTTATTAAAATTAAAATTAAAGTAGATATAACTCTCGAATTGTTCAATGAACAGATTAGACATTTTTATTAAACGATAAATATAAGTTAAGTATACTTTTTGTAACAATCAGGAGTATACAACATAATCACATTTTTGATACAGTGTACTATAAAATTCTCACATAAGTTCTCTAGATTTAAGTTAATTTAGGCTCTTTTACAATTTCAACAAATTTATTTACTTCCTAGTAAAGAATCATTATTATTTTTAAATACATATACCTTCGCACGCACACAATAATAATAAAAATTAATGAAATATATTACTCACCGGATCTTTAAAAACTTCATTTTTTAAAGCTGCATTAAGCAATAATTCAAATTTTGCTTTAGTTTCTTGTGTAACACTAGGACCTTCATGAGTCAATGGTATTTCATCCTCATTTCGTTTTCCCATTTTAAAATTATATTACGTGTGAGTTTAAAATATAATTAATATTATCTTAGGATAAAATATACAAGTTAAAATAATATTAAAATAACCTTAAAATAAAATAATTAACATTTAAAAACAAGGTTGCATACAAATAAGCAACAACATTGACGTTAAAAAACAAAACATTCTATGGTTAGTACTGTACTTGGTAAATAAACACTACCGATGTTCAACATCGCGTGTTAATATGGTTGTCATGACAACTACAGTCCAATGACAAACAGTAGTTCTTTTTTCAGCTGGTTTCGTTACCATATAGTAGTAAATTAAATGTCGCGGTTTTAACAAAGCGTGTACATAACAATACGTAACAAACGACGGAATTTATTTTTTAAGGACTAATAATTCTTTTTTTGTACTTACATATTTTTTTTAATATCATTTTCTGTTTTTTAGTGCATTTTTTATCACCCATAATATTGGCTGCTGTCAAAATTAATTTAGCGTAACTCAAGAATGAATCAACCATGTCCATAAAATTTTCACACGCACCATGAGGTACACTACTACAACATATCTAAATTTCATTGTAATTGATCCGGTAGGTTTTGAGATTTTCCAGCAACAAATTTTATATAAATATATATATATATATAAAATTACATATATATATATATATATATATATATATATAGAGAGAGAGAGAGAGAGAGAGAGAGAGAAAATCAGATGTGATTATTTGAAAAAACTAACTAATTGTTAATAAAGTCTCTTTATTGTAAATTTCATCCTTATATATATCATTCATATATATATATATATATATATATATATATAGTTATATGGAGTTACATTTTAAATGAATTGTCCTCCTCATACTTCGAAACGTTAACTTTCTTAAGAAACGTTAACGAAACGTTAAGAGGAAACGTTATCCTCCTACACAATTTCATTTCCCAATCCCACTATGCGACCGAAAGTAATACCTTACTTTTCTTTGAAGCCGGCCTCCGTGGTGCGAGTGGTAGCGTCTCGGCCTTTCATCCGGAGGTCCCGGGTTCGAATCCTGGTCTCTCTTATTCTGCTTAGCTTCCGGAATTACCGTAAATTAGTACTTCAGAGGATGAATGTGGATGATATGTATGAATGTGAATGAAGTGTTCGAATCCCGGTCTGGTATGGCATTTTTCACACATTACAATTCATTCATCTCATCCTCTGAAGATATAACTTAACGGTGGATCCGGAGGTTAAAAAAAAAAAAGTACTTTTATTTGAAAAGTCGGTAAAAATATAGAGGATGAAATGTACAATAAAAAGACTTTATTAATAATTAGTTAGTTTTTTCAAAGAATCGCATCTTATCTCTCTGTGATTTTAAAGACTTTTATTAGATTTGCAAAGAATACAGACTGCATTAAGTATCGATCATAACTCTTATAATCCACTAATGTTACCGTACAATCTACATAATAATGAAACGATAATTGTAATCAGTCGAAAAAATCAGATGTGGACTTCACATGACTTCCTTGTATAAAAATCCAGAAATGATAGGATTCTAAATTATAATTGTTAAATAATAAGATATTTCACCAAATCTATTACAAATACACATATGTTATAATGCCTCTCTCTCTCTTTATCTATTTAGCCTCCGGAACTACCGTAAGGTATTACTTCAGAGGATGAATGAGGATGATGTGTA
>JAAAKQ030060078.1:0-15862 GCA_010016005.3 Zanna intricata
AGAGCGAGATGCTGTATAGTAATAACAGAACGTACTATACCAATAAGATCACCTAAAACGCTGTACAGATTGGCGTTAACGTACGAAAGAAAATGTTTTGTGGACACCGCCTACGGAGTTCAATTTACCGATGAATTACCAAAAACTCTATTGATCAGATGCGGAGGCTTGCCGATTGACATCGTGAACAATAGGGCTCAGGCCCTCTTTTCCACCGAGTTTCTCAACAAGGCGATACCTACATTGCGGTTATACGCCAATGCGTTCGGATTGAAATACAACGATCGGCGCGAACGGTTTGAAAGCGAAAACGAAGATTTACTGCGGAAATGGTGCGAATATTCGCGTGCCAAACCGGATTAATTTTGATTGTTGAACAGCTATCTTTTACATGTATATACAGCAGAAGGTAACCATCATCCAATCAGACTTCTTTCCCAACGGTATTTGAGAAAGGTTCCGCAACAAGAGGTTGGATATTCCAGTGTGTGTTGGCGATGTAAAAAGGTCTGTGGTGTTTAAAGATATTGGCACAAAACTGAAGATACCATCCATTCAACAGGGTGTGACTGAATATTATCGTGAACTGTGCCATACCAGACAACGACCGGTGAGAATGAACGTTACGTTGATAGATGTCATACATTCCTTACGCTGAAACAAAAAACACGCAATGTTTCTCAGATCGGTTGAACTGATATGGTAACGTGAAAGGTGAATTTCCATTCAATCGTAACCGTGATGTCGAACAAGTACGAGGTTGATCCGTCGTCTGCGACGTTGGTAATGAAAATCGATAGAATACAAGAATCGATTAAAAGAAAACATCGCGCTATTACGCAAGGAGTAACGAAAACGGAGCAAGTTATGGAAAAGCGTTTTAAACCCATTGTCGAACCGCTACGTGAACTTAATCAAACATTTAAACATAAATAAGATGGCGTTGTTAAGAAAGAAGAAGAAACAGAGAATGCGGCAGGTGCAAAGGATGAGCCAGAGGGGACACCAACGGTTATGAGAAAACTTTAAAACCCCGCAACGTGAGTTCATCAAATCTATAGATCCATCGTCGTCACCAAGAACATCATCTCCGGGTAATCGTGCAAAGTATTACTTGGACCTGACTGTAACGGATAGAAGTAAAAAAATTCGACAACGTGTACATTGTCGATTTTAAAATAAAACAATAAAAATTTTAATTTTTATCGTGTCAGTTCTTAGAGCACAACATGTGGTCATGATAAGCAAGATGCTTTGTAATTATTGCGTCTTTTTTTGGAACACTGGATGTGGAGGGGCGATATGAACTGGTTATAATATACCGCTTATAAACGTGTTAGAATCATTCTACAGCAGTCAGTTGAAGAATACGTATTCTTAATGGACAATTCAAGAAAACATTATATTGACAGTCTGAACGAGAAAACCCTTCGAAAAAATTTCAAGACAAAAAGCATCGATAAAGCCTACGACATACTTTCATAGAGGAAGACTGAAACTCGTTATGGAAAGAGTATAATATGTAAAATTCAGGCAGATGGTGAGCCTTTTGAGGTATTTTTACCCAAAAGATTCGTCGATGTAATGAGTGAATAGGAGATGGATAAGTTAGTCGAAATGAAGTTAAAGTTAGTATTCAAAGGACGTGCGGAAACGCTTTCAATGTAGAATTTGAATAAACTGTCCTTTTCAGGACAAAAAACAACATATTTAACACAAATAACACATATACACAAAACAATTACACTTTAAACCCCCATACAATACTGTATTACTACTGTTTTAACTTATTTAAAACATTTGTTATTACAGTTATTGAAAGTAGTGGTTCCAAGGCCCGTAGCATTATATGATATTGGATTTATCCACTATCAATTGTGTTACAAATGGTGAGGAAAGTGTTATAAATTTCGGTATAAATGGTGAGGATAACTCGTCTTTGTTTCTATAATGATTGGTGGGGGGAGTTGGAGGGGAGGGTATATGACATGACGAAGCGAGTTCATTCTGTGAGAGACTTCTGAA
Source organism: Zanna intricata (assembly GCA_010016005.3). Lineage (NCBI taxonomy): Eukaryota > Metazoa > Arthropoda > Insecta > Hemiptera > Fulgoridae > Zanna > Zanna intricata. The sequence continues at coordinate 2,026 of JAAAKQ030060078.1, forward strand.
CTGTAAACATTGTTGTCGCTGTTGTTTTCTTAATGGCTCCGTTCAAAGAAGTAGATGTTCGTGTCGGTGATCTTCATCTGACGCCTCCGTGTTTTAAGTTGAAACACAGTTACGTGTATATTGTCGGTAAAAACGGTGATAACGTGATTTTAAAGTTGAAATTCAATCAATTCAATGACGGGAGACGAAGAAGGTATTATTGCGATTTCAAATGCGGTGAAAAGAAAATCGCACTTATACACGATTAAGAGGTACTGTTTTCTGGGTTTTTTGGTAGCGACAGTAACGTGAAGGCGTTCAAATTAAACTATTCGCCGAATATGACGCTGGACGCGTCAACGTTAAACGACCTTAATAAATCATGGACAAATAACGTACTATCTGTGAATGTATATTTAGGAGAGGAAAAAATACGAAGACGATTATTAAGCTCTTGTGTTGCGTCTGATTGTGCAGGAGAAACAAGCGCGTGCGATGAGACTGATGGTGATACGCGTCCGCTGCTGGTTGCGTACGATACGGTTGACGATTCAAATATCAAATACGTTAAATCCGATCGGTATTATGGTGGGTGGCATCTTAAATCCGTTTATTTCATACTGTATAAAAATTATACAAAAGCAGAAGAAAAATAAAACCACCAACTTTCGTTGATTCGAGTAATTTAAAGCTAGATAAAAAAATCTCAACGCGCCGTGATTGCTACCTACTGGGTGGTGTGGAAACGCAATCGATAATGCATAATTTTTTTTACTAAACTAATATTATTTTTTTCTTTTACAGGTTTACCTTTGACTGTTATCTACGATTGATGTCTTTCATTCTCATTTTCTGTGAATATTCTACTTTTACCACTGCGTATCTTTAATAAAATACGATTTATAGTATCTATGCTTCGACGGTGAAGTAAATAATAAACGAGTGTTTTTGTAGGCCTACTGGGGAGAGATTTCACTCTAAAAATCTCAACGCACCGTTGTTGATACCTCTTGGGTGATGATGTGGAAATGCAATACGCGGCTTTCGGTGCGCTGTGATTGGTTGAAAGCCGGGTGTGGCCGACTTAATCCGCGCGCACAGTCGCCAATTGTCAGTCGAGCTCCGAAACTCATACGGTGAACATCGTTGCGTCCGTTGCTGCGCGCACACGAACACCTCCTGGTGCTCGATCCATGACGAGAACCTCGACGACGTCGACGACGCCTTCCGGTGCAGAGGCCACGACGACCAGGATCGCCCTCGAGGTACGTCTATTTATTTAAACACACACACACACACACACACACAGATTGAAAGAGTGAGCGAGACGTATGTATAAACAATTCTTTTTTTTATTGTTTTTTGCACACTGTTATCGCGTCGGGTTTTCTTAGAACGCTGACACGTTCGCATTCACTTGTACACAGTTTCCTTCAAACAAAAAAAGTCGGTCGAACACGATTGAACATGCTCGTTTCCTTATCGGGGTTAATGACACTTTTATCGCATCCGGCCTTCTTAGAAACGCCGACTCGACCGGCCGCCGCCGATTGGTCGACGTTGTTCCCCCACTGTCCAACTCCCTTGCTACATCAGCTGTCAATCGCCCGCAGAAACTCGCACCGTCAATAACTCCGCGCACCTCCGTCCGCCTCCCGGTGTACGATCCACGACGAGAACCTCGACGACGCCTCCCGGTGCAGAGGCCACGACAACCAGGATCATCCTCGAGGTACGTCGGCGGGGTTGGCCGACAACCCACGACGAAGTCACAGCAGCGCGTCTCCCGGTGCGGAGGCCACGATGACCAGGATTATCCTCGAGGTCCTTATACTTTGAGAGGGGGAAGGGTTACCGTCATAGGCGTAACGTCAATAAACTGACGTCATCCAATATGTCAGCCGGCAACCATCATCACGTGACCGGCACCATCTTGTGACGTAACAAGATGGCGTCGGTCACGTACCAAGATGGCCGCCAGCCGCCATATTGGATGACGTCATTTTTTACGCCTATTTCCGTACTACTAGCAATAAATATTGGTCGACGTACTAATATGCGCAATTGGTCCATAACCGATGGTTATCCATCTTACTTTTTAATAAAATTTTCATCAAAACTGTCCAAAATTTTCAAATCTAAGACGTGTGTACAGGACAACGTCTGTCGGGTCCGCTAGTGTAAGACTAAGATATCAGCATTCACTGTTTCTAAAACAGTAGTGCAATTTGATTGAACATTTATTAAACTTTTGCCCAATTATACCAGTCAACTAATATGCGTAAACAGAATTAAATACGAGCCAACACTATAAATGATAACAATCCTTTCAAAGCGAAGCTGATCAAAATGTAAAACGATGACAGTACACATTCACCCTAGCATATCGCAGATTATAATAAACTTTTATGCCCTCAACATGGTACTCTTCCTAATAATCCGATATTGATTCGTTCAGATAAATCAGACTGCATCGATAATCAACCAATCAGAATTCCGCGTTTCTAGCTGATCACAAGTACGAAGACGTTTGACCAATCAAAAATACACAATATTTTACACCAATCATAGTAGTGAAAGGAACCGATTGATTAAATACACTATATTTCAAACAATCACACTCTCGCATTATTAGTAGCGGCCGTGCAGTTTTTCAATAATATGCATTATCATTTTTTATAACGAAAACCCAAATTTATTCTAATGTTCCTTAAAAATCTTAGAACATAGAAAGTGTTCCGCCATAAGAAAAGTTTGAAAATCGGCTTAGAGAATCGTTATGGCACTTTTGAAATTAGGTTGGAAAAATGTTAAACGCTCGCCATTTTTGGTTACGGTTATCGTAGTTCGATCTTTTTTACGTCAAGATTTTTATTTTTCAATGATGAAAAATGATGTGCTACAACCCCTATTCTTTCCAAATAATTTTTTTAGTTATCTCTCCCTCATGATGGCTAAGGATTGTGGTGGTTTCACACCTCAAAATAAATCGTTTCGAGATAGGAGCATTTGCTAAATTTAGTTTTTTCTTTTTAATTCAATTTCCTTTAAAATGATCTTTCATAATCCTACTCTTAACATTAAAAATTTCTGAGTTTCCTCCTCCCCTATGGGGCCTCTTGGATGCTTGCGGTGGGGTGGTCTCATACCGGAAAAATAGATTGTCTTGAGGTTGGTCGATTTGCTAAACTTAAATTTTTAATTTTAAGTTATTTAAGGGTGGCCATACTTCATTACTACTCTTATATGTAAGTTTATGTACCGGATTTTAATTCAAATTCCCCAGTCAAGTAGGTGTGAGATAAAATATACGAGTCTATCTTAATTGAATTCACATGAAAATGTATCTACGCGCGAGTTGAGAGAGGTAGTTTATGTACCGGATTTTAATTCAAATTCCCCAGTCAAGTAGGTGTGAGATAAAATATACGAGTCTATCTTAATTGAATTCACATGAAAATGTATCTACGCGCGCGTTGAGAGAAGTTAACTTTGCAACGACTCATTATCACTGTTATTAGTGCATCTGCACGATCATATGTTAAAGATAACGTATTCGCTTTATGGATTTCATTAAGTTAAACTTTTTGCCGATTATGTTTTTAGCGTAAGTAATATTTTCTACTCAAAGTTTAATATAATATTTTAGAAATTGTTCTTATACAATAATTTATTATTTGATCAATGTAAAAATTTTTTATAAGCATAAAAACGTTTCTTTATATTTCATAACCTAATGTGTTAAGGTAACTTAACGTTATAATTTATTCATTACAGTTTTATCTTAATTTTTACTTTAATTTGCAAAATAAAATTATCCCATTCGTTAATAAGACTGAAAATTTATTATCTTTGTTATATATTTTTAAATAATAAAAAAGGCGAGAAAAATTATTTTTAATTTTGTGAAAACTGTTAATGATCCTCTGTCCGTGCGTGAATGTAGCAAACTTAATATCTGATTATAGTGCGATTTGAAATGTATTATCCACTAAAAAACTTAATTTCTTATATGATTTCATGACAAAATATTCCATGTATATATATATATTTTAATAACTTTTTTTTTTGAAATTCATGAAAATATTTATACTAATAATGAAAACCAAACCTTAAATTATACGTAAGTTATATTCGCAAGAAGAATTTAAATTAATAATCTTTACGTTTAATAATTTTAAATAATTATAATTTTAGAGATCTATATCTTTACGATTTTCATACAATATACATTTTGTCAAGGAGTACGGAACTAGGAAATGTTACTAAAAAGTTGAAGACATCTACTGATGCAATCAGATTGGGAAAATCATTTTTGCGAAATTTGCTTGAATACTACTTTATCAAGCCAGTTTTTCAAACGCGTTCTGAGCAAATTTAACAAAAATTTTTCTCAAAACGAAGCTTAGGTATTCAATGAAGTGTCCTATAAATGTAGAATGTTCAGTATTACGTGTAAGGTGATGATCGTTTGACCTCACACACTCTGAAACTTCAATCAAAGTACTAAATTAAAGTAACTACTTTATTAAAGTAGAACTGGATGAATAGAAATTAATAGTAATAGAGCTGGATGAATCATAATTAATCAACGTTTTAAACACGGATAAGTAGCCCACCGGGCTAGTCTAGTGGTTAACGCGACATCACAAATCAGCTGATTTTGAAGTCGAGAGTTCTAAGGTTCAAATATTATTAAAGGTAGTTATTTTTATACAGATTTGAATACTAGATTGTGGATACTGGTGTTCTTTGGTGATTGGGTTTCAATTAACCACACTTCTCGGGAGTGGTTGCCCTGAGATTGTACAAGACTACATTTCATACACATCATCCTTATTCATCCTCTGAAGTAATACCGTACGGTAGTTCCGGAGGCTAAACAGATAAAGAGAGATACACGGATAAAACCGTTGCATTGTACTTTTCAGATAGACGTAACGTTGCTAACCGTGTGGATAGAATGTCCGTTAATAACTATAGTATTTCTGTTGCTATAGTGCGAAAATGTTAAGCATTTAGTTACATAAAAAATCAGACAGATTTCATTTGTAAAAAATTCAAAATGTATTGATTTGTTTTGAACGGTTGTATAAAGCGGCTCTAAGTTTGTCATAATTGTTAAATAACCTAAATAATTCCTAGGTACATTTATATTTTAAATACATATCATGGGATTCTTTAAAAATCCAGATTGAATGTTCAAATTAAAAAATTGAGCTTTTGGGTTATTGTGTTGATATAAATTATGAAAATCGATATTTACTAGAATTAAAAATGTTAGGTAATCCTTGTATATCCATATATTAATGTGCACTCTACGCTAACAGCAGTCGTCATTCTTTTTTTAAAATTCAACATTTACTTCTATGAAATTAGACAACTGTTTTTATGTAACTCAATACAATACTTTTGGCTTCCTAGAAAGGGCTTTATTATGTTTTCATTGTCATTTTTAATTAATTACCGATCCGTTTAAAAATCTTTCCTTACAATTTATTTAAAATACAATTAAAATATTTCATTTTACAGAAGCAATACTAATTTGTTAATGAGTTTTTAAATAATATTAATTTAAAAAAACAGATTTTTCTGCAGCTCCACCCAACTTGTACATAAATATATCTTCAAATAATTTCTGTTAATGACTTCTGAATTATTATTTATTTTTATAAATTTATTTTAATATTCTTTCATATATTTATATTTTAAATGATGTTCATATGGTCTTTAAAACCTTCTATATTTTATGTTATGTTTGTGTATTTTGTAAAGCACAAAAGGTCAAGGTTTTCCTTTGATCCATTTAAGAAAATACTGGAACAGTTTCTTTTTTTATCAACAGCATAACATACCCTCCTATCCATATTTGATGTGATCTGTATAATGTATTATGCTTTGAATGCATATTAATTACAATAAAAGATTTATTTAAATAGTACAGTTCAAGATTGTTATACCTGGCATAATGTATCTGATTAATTTTTGAGAATTATAAATTTAATTCAATTACATAGGATGGAATATGAATGTAAATTTCAATTTTTCTGTCTTCTATCCCTGAAATGTACAATTAATGTAATAAATGAAAGGAAAATCAAAATGGTTTATGTTAAGACTACCTCTACAAGTTTATTTGGTGTAGAAGCAATTGCAGCGATAGCGACTATCAACATTTAGAAGTTTTTTCTCTCGCAGTTGTCTCAAGTTATAATTCTGGATTAATATACTGAATATGATTATTTTATATAATTATATATAAATTATTTTATGTAGAGGTTATTTTCAGCGGTACAAATTTGCGGCATAAATAAGTTCAGATTAAGAAAGAAATACTTAAAATTGTTTTATTTTGATAAAGTAATAAATAGTGTGTTGTTAGCTGTAACATGTTGAAATAAATTTTTGACTCTGCAATGATAGTGTTAAGCCTAAGTCTAAATTACATAAACTGTAATTTCACAGTAGTTATAATAATATTACAATTATACTTTTAAATTTAGTGTTTTTATTTTCTACATTCTAGAAATGATATACTTAGTGCGTGGTGTATTTTTCATGAGGTCTATTTTGTTATAATCATAATTATATTGCTCCACAGATATTGTGTAATGTTTTATGGCATGTACTTCATTAAACAAAATATTAGATAATTATGTTCATCATTCATTACAGTAATTTCCTTCAATGATGTAGGATCGATCTGCCTAGGTCAGTTGTGAAATTTTTTGTTCTTCTAAACATGGCAGAAGGGTATTCAATGATCCCATCAGAGCTAAAGAAGGGAAATTAATTTTTCAGTAATTTTTTTTTTTTTTAGGTAAAATATGTACAAAAAATCTTTTTTAATGTTTATTATCCTCTGAACAAAACAAAAGATGGACAATATTTATTAAAATCATAAAGGAAGATCACTACTGATTTTCATTAAAATTAGTTAAGTCATTTCAGAAATACAGTATTAATAAGTAATAATTAAAATAATTATTTGATATTAAGACTCACCAGTCATTAATATGTGTTCATATAACAATTGATTAAATAATGATTTATGGAAAGTTTTAAGATTCCAAATATTTTATTTGAAATACTTTTTTCCAGTGATTCCTGTCACTCAAGTTGAAACAATAAATCTAAAGAATTTCAGTCTGTGTTACGATTAATTAAGATTTTAACATAGCTGATTTTTGTGATTAAATGATACCATCTCTACTTTTCATTTGAAAGGTTCTAGGTTTGAATCCGGGTCAGGCCTGGCATTTTTCATGTGTAACAGAATTCATTTATCATAAAATGACAGTAATTGTGAATTAGCATGGTTGATGCTTAGAAAATAACTAAATTTGAACACAAGGTAGAGATGTGATGAAATGTTATAGTAATTAAAAGCATTATTTGATTACTGTTTGTTATTATCATTCCTTGGTGCTTGGTTGCTGCAATCTCATGGCCCTTCCTTTCCTCAGCTATGTGCTCTTCTGTTAGGAACTGGCTGAGGCTGTCACATGATGTTCCTGTCTCATTTTCATGTCTGTGTTTGTGACAGTGGGTTGGATATTTCTTGATCAGCCCAGGTCATCCCTGCCCTTTTGTGTTAATGTTTTTTTTCCTTGGTGACTCTAGTTTTCAGGCTGTTTGGATTGCTACCAGTTCTACTCGGGTGGATAATAGGATCGCATTTGCCCAATGTTCTTTAAAAATCAGTAGGTCTTTTTTTTGTCATACCAATGGGTTAAGTATTAGCAAGAAAAGTTTTATGCATCCTTTGAACTGCAAGAATCCTCTTTTTTGCATAATTTCTACAACCGGGATTTGGTTTTAATTCTCTTATTGATTCCTATCCATGATTATGTACAAATTTTTCATGGATTAACAGCTGCTTGTCATAAGCTGTCCTCACTTTAAGAAGTCATCAGCAACAGGTTGATGTTCATTACAAGGCTGGTTGCTCTGTCTCTGAGACTGGCGCTCATATAATATAGGATTGACTCATGGAGGTTGAATTTACCGATATGATATGGTTACAGTGAAAGGATTACATTGTCCCTAGGGAGCAGCTGTTTAACACCCACAAGGTTGTTGAAGCAGGCCCTCATCACTGATAAAAGGGACGTGGCAATGTGGCTATTGATGAGGAGGTTGTGAGTAGAACTATCTCACTTGATGAACACCACTACAAGTGAGAGTATTATGTAGCTAATGCTTACCTACTTCAAATTGCCAAGATCTTTTATGTAGCAACAATCTTCTAAACAACCACCATGTTTTCATGACATGGCATTTCGGATTAAGATCTGACTGGAACTGGTATCTTCAGGAGTGTGCTTTGAGGGATCACTACTAGAGTCACAGAATTCTTCAACTGATTTCAAAACTGCTTTACCATATACCACCTTAATGACAGGCTATGGTAGGAGAGAGCATGGTATTCCATGAACTGCGATTGGAAAACTCTAAGGGATTTTATCTCTTTCTTCTTGGTTGTTATCTGACTATACTTTCAGTAACTCATCATCTGCACTTTGTTTCCTTCCTCTGTTCTTCTGAAATTTTTTTTCATCTCATGAATTATAATGGAAAAAATGAAGCTTAGCTCCTAATTAAAATTTTTATCAAATATTTTATTTTCAAATTACCTTTTACTTTCCTATCTAGATAGTGCTATAGCAGAGCTATAACTCTAGAGTAGAAAATATTTTAATCAGTCCAATTTGGACACATGCAGTTTTCACTGGATCTTGATGTTTTAACAACAAAGGTACCCAAAAAACTAGATGGAAATTTTACAGATGTTAATATTTGTAAGCATGTTTGTGTTAGGTGTTGGCCTCAAAATCACCTTACATCTCCAGAACTACTGAACCGATTTTGACCAAATTCGGTCAGATTCTCTCTGTGTATGGGGCATTGATGCTATAAATTTTATTTAATAGCATCAGTGCCATTATTTAATAGGTTTTAAATTTAACAATTAAATAGCTCAAGGGAGTGAGGCTCTACAGCATCACCCCCTCAGTATTTTGAGATTTCGCCTCATTAAGGTCATATGTTTCTTAGGCACATTTGTTAACCATTAAAAAATAACAATGTCTGCAAAAAAAGTTTGCAAAATCACACCCTTACCTGAAAGAATGCTGTTGTAGTTGCCTGCTATTTTGTTACATTACAGGTGAGCAGTGGAATTAAATAAATGAATAGTATTTATAGTGTAAGAATGTAACTCGGTTTGGCTGGGTCTTGAACTTGATCATTCAATACTTATTGCGTTAAGCATCGCGGCTACACTGGTTTGCCAACCGTACAAGAGATATTTGTTTTATGTAAGTTGTGAAATTGTATTAGTTTAGTTAGTGTCAACCATTGCCGCTAGTACCGCCACACCCACATGAATTAAATACGGCATGCACGCGTGTGCTTTAGTTAGAACCAATGAATTAATTAAATAAAGGAAAAAATATTATATTTAAATAAAATAATAAATATTTTAAATTATGATGTGTGTGTGTGTGTGCATGTGTATGTGCGCGCGCGCGCATGTGTGTGTGTGAGCCGTGCATCAGAAACAACCCACAGTTGATAGGACTTCCCCAAAACGTGGCTTTAGCCCCCTGACAGAAAAATCCAACAACTGTGTGGTAGCTTATTTAATTACAGTTGAATTCTTTAATATACAATGATTTTTTTAACACATTTTAAAGAATGTCATATTGAGCATTGCTTTAGACAATGAATCCAAATTATTTCAAGAACCCAAACTCTGAAGTTCCAACAACTTAAGGTGAAATAAATGCCTTCACTAATCACTATCTCCCTTCTAATTACAAACATTATTGACAATATTTGTTCTAATAATCAGTTCAGAAAATTAAGTAAATAGAATGTATATAGGCCATTGTAGTGATACATTTATTGTGGATAAAAAAATTAGTAATTTATCTTTTTATTAACTTTGTGTAACATCACCGGTTGGTATGAATAATATATAGAATTATAATTATAAGTTATAAAACTGCTTACCAACAATTGTCAGTAGTAATACAAGTTCTAGTGCTTTCAGAAAATTGTTTCCATCTTCAGGAACGTAGGTAGTTAGATATGTATGTAATAATATTTGCTACACATATTAATTAAATGATATAAATAAAATAATATTTGTATAAATATAACATTTGAGCGTCAAAATTATTAAAATCATGTTTTACGTAATTAACTTAAGTATTAAGACTTTTCTTTTTTTTTGTTAACGAGATGGTAAATCCAATTTACAGACGCGTAGAATATCCATGCAGTTAACACTTTCCACAAGATGTTAACAAAGATGAGTATGTATTCCTGCGCACTGCTGACTAAATCACCAGCCCAGGCTATCCGCCCTTTCTGGTACCGCTGGTGAAGCATTCCATCAAGAAGAAGCTAGAGACATACAGTTGAAATACACAAACAAATCAACAAGATAAAATATCAATCAAATACAATAAAAAAAACATCATTTAGAATGACAGCACAACACGACTGCACCCTCGCACTAAAACAACAAACATGGCCCTTACATATTACAAACATACAAAGAGTCAAAAAAAAATACCACTGCATAAATAAAGGAAAACATTACAATAAATCAGCTAACCATACTTACATCTAACGAATCAATATGCATAACCAACTGTGATACTCAACAGCAACACTCGCTAGTACCCCAGAAAACAAACAATACATCAACACATCCAAAGCAAATAAGTCATCATTTAATAAACTACATAACAAAGAAATAATACAACAACTAATACTAAATCAAGAACATATATAATACTACAAAATACACATCTTGTAACATGTCACACCAGGAACGCAACACACATACTGCACTCTTATCAATACTGCATACACGCAAGCTAAATATGAAGTTATCATTCTGGTAATATAATTAGGCATCCCTCTTAGGATTAGAGATTACCTGATGGCAACATGTGTAATGCTGAAAAGCATTCCGGACGTCAACGTAGTACACACATCCTGCCTGTGGACTGCCCTCGGTCATCACGTATGATGTTGTGAGCCATATAGCTTACAGTGGCTATTGCATCTAGGGCAGACCTGCCCCTACGAAAGCCGTATTGGCTCGCAGAGAGTCTGCCCGTTTCTTCAATAGCATCAAGAAGTCTCCGCTGTAACAGGCGCTCCAGCAATTTAGCAACCACGTCTATCATCACTAGAGGCCTGTAGGAAGTGGGCAGTTCCAGATCTTTTCCTGGTTTGTGTATTAGCCTTTGTCTCTTCTACGGCTCTGGAAAGACTCCTTCTTTTAAGCAGGTGTTAAATACGTCCAAGAATGCTTCCGTTTCAGCTCCAGCCGCTACATTGATAACTGAGTTGGGCAAAATATCTGGCCTGGAGGCCTTATCTGACAGCATACATGTCACAGCTGTAGCCAGCTCCTCTTTGGTGAAGGGTGGTGGGGGGTTCTCGTCTCCTTGTGCTTCCATGGTGTTCGTGTCCCGAAGGAAAAATAGTCCTTCGATGATCCTAATTGTATCAGCACTGACGCGTGTAGTGGTTTCCTTGGATTTCAGGGCCCTTTTAACCATCAACTTGTAAGGTCTTCCCCATGGGTCAGAGTCTATTTCTGCCAAAAGACGCCGCAAGCAAGCTTTCTTAGAGTCCCTGATAATCTCTCCAAGTGCCTCTTGTATTCTTTATGTCTGGTCTTATATAGCACCCTGAGCGAGTCCAGGTGCACACGCATAGGCACTCTTTCCTCTTTTCCCCTACTTCTGGGGTCCACCAGTATACTGGTTTATGTCCCTCGCCAGTATATCTTCTTGACAGTAATAATATGATTATAATGATTTTGATGATCAATTGTTATATTTATACAAGTATTATTTTATTTTTATAACTTAATTAATATGTAAAGTAAATTACATACATAACTAACTACTTTACATTTCTGAAGATGGAAACAATTTTCTGGAAGTTTTAGAATGTTTATTACTTCTGATAATTGTTGGTAAACGGTTTTATAACTTATAATTCTATATAATTTATCTTTTTACTTATAAAAGTAATAACATGGTACAATATTATTTTATATGTGATTGTGAAAGCTGACATTCTCAGTTGGGACACTGTATTAAGTTTTATCATCCATATTATTTACACAAACCACATTCTTTCCTAGTATATGAAACTTAATTTGCTAGCAGTGTGCTAAAACTAGCATCTGCTCTCAAAATTAAACTTACAGATTTAAATAAATTAAAACTTTTTTAAATACAATTTTACAGTTACATTCATCACATAATATTCAATCATGTTGTTAACTAATTATAAAAAATAATTTATAAAGAATTTTAATGTCATTACTGCTATCTAATTAATTAGTGCAAATCCTCACAAGGCAGTAGAAGATAATACTATCTTGTGATAATTTGTATAATGTGGTGAGTATGATGTAGAATATGATGATTAGTAGATGATTTATAGTAGAAGATAATATGTACATGAAAGTATTAGTAAGATAAAATGTGAATATTTTAAATCTATTTTTAAAAAAAGAATTTTGTTTCATAAACAGGTACTATGCCACAGCTGAAGTTAAAGCTGATGATGGATTATGTGATTATAATAAACCTAACTGTAATTTAAATGCAGGCAAACTAATTTGTTCACAAGGTTTACATTTAGATAATTATGTTTACAGCAGGTAAGTAAAATTTATTACAATAAAATTTATGATTACATTAGAAAAGTTAATACTGTACTATCAGATAGTTTGCAGAAAAAAAAGATAAGTTGTTTACTTCTGAAGAATACATAGTTTTATATTAAAATAATGAAAGTAAATAAGAAATTCTATTTTATGGTATACGTTATAAAAACAAGGGAGTTTCAAGCATACATGACATGTAATCACTCAATAAATTAAGTTGGTTTTATCACTAAGTAAATGCCTATTTTAGATTAAAAAAACATCTGAAGAACCAAATATTTTCTGCATTAAACATTATTTATATACGAGTCTTAATTTTAAAATAATAAACAAATTAATCAATATTTTTTTAATCATCTTTCAGAAGACAGAATTATAATATTAAACAGATTATTCAATGCTTTCATCTCTTATAATAAATCTCGTGTAATATAATTAAAATTATTAGCTGTACTTTTAACCTAGCTTATATTTTTTAACTATTTGATAAAATAAAAGCTATATTATTACTACCTGCAGAAAATAATTCACAATTTTGCATATTATTTTCTGAAGATGGTAGTAATACATCCTCTATTTCTCTCTCTCTCTCTCTCTCTCTATATATATATATATATTTATGCATGTACGTGAGGAAGTGGTCTTTGCAAACTCTGTGAAAAATTTATTATTTTCAAAGGTAATAATCAATTTTTATTGTATTAAATCATTAATAACATTTATTAGAAGACAAAGATGGTCTAAGAACCAAAACCTCTAGGAAAGTACATAAATTGGTTACTTACAAACTTAACAGCACTTCAATAATAATTGAAAATAAAAGTTTAATTTAAAAAAAAAAAGAAGAAAATAGTCATGAACTGTTAGACTGATTAGTTTATGGTTTGACTTTAATTGGATATAATTTTATTATAGATTTATAGGGGTTGCATTGAATTTTTTTTAATTTGGCATATATATTTTTATGCAAATTTAAGTTGGTAATAATGATAGACATGTTCTACGAAACAATAGTATCCATATTATTTACATATATTTAAGTGCAATGCTAAATACATTCCTGCACCTTAATTGTACAACTAAAATCTGAAACTCTGTTCCTCATAAAACACACACACACACACACACACACACACACACACACACACA
>JAAAKQ030060100.1:0-15861 GCA_010016005.3 Zanna intricata
GCCTGACCGGGATTCGAACCCGGGACCTCCGGAATGAAAGACCGAGACGCTACCACTCGGCCACGGAGGCCGGCACTTCTCCATGGAGATTGGCAAATCTATACTTATATTTATATATTTACATAACATACACACATACTGTATATTATGTTGTATACACCTAAATTTATATCTATATGTATAAATACAGATATACAATTTTTTAGTAAGTAAATCACTATTATTGGCTTACTCTTAACATCAAAATTAATTATATTGCATTTATAATCATAAAACTTACAATTCAGTTAGTGTAATAATCTTAAAGTAGTAGTACTTCAACTACAGTGTGCTCAAATCAATATTGAATTCAAGTGCTAGTCATGCTTTAATGAGGGTAAAATAAAAAAAAAACAACTTCATGACTATCTCAAACGTGTAAAAACAAGTTAAGTAAGAAACAACCATGAACACTTAATGTAATTTTCCATGTTAGAGAGCAATTTTAACCTGCATTACTTTCAATCAATCTTAACTAATCGTGGAAAAAAATTATATAATACAGATAAAGAACAGCACATAGATATATACAAGGTCATTTAACAGCTGGAAATAAAACCCAGTCTCCTTGTTCTATAGACAACTAGAAAACATCTAGTTGGTGACCTTGCAGGAAACTGTTCTTTATAATAAATGAAAGAGGATATAACAAACACAATAGTGACAGGAAATATGGGGTCACTGTTGTCTACAATATACAGATCTGAGAGTCAGTAAGCTAAACGATTATATCAGTCACCTCACTATAAAACAATCAAATCTTTGTAAGATTTCTATTATTATAACAAAAAAAAAAAATCTTGGTGCATTCTATATTTAAATTCAAACAATTTAAACATGTGCAATTTAAAAATAAACAAGTTGTAAAAGAAATAATTTTAATCGAACAAGAAAAAAATCTAAAAAAACCAAAACTATTTGCAAGACCATACAAAAAAAAATATATACATTTATATTACAAATATATACTACAACATATTTTTTTATTTAGACTCTTTCTCTCTCTCTCTCTATATATATATATATATATATATATATATTTATTTATTTATAGTAAAATATTTACACCTCACTAAAAAAAAAAAGTTTAATACAAAATTTAAATTTCTGAACAAAAAAAAGGCTAATATATAATAATTAAACATATGTTTGATTAATTCTGGAAAACATATTCATGATAAAACTGGCAATAACAACTGCTGTAGATAAGAAAACAAAAAAAAAAAAAAAACAGATTTCCACTCCACCAGTGATTATCAACAAAATTCATTGTTTTTTAAATTACTGATCATTTACAATATTCATACAAAAAGAATTTTAAGATAATAGATGAAAAATATAAATTAAATATACAGCTTTCTAAAAAAATTCACTATATACCACAAAAATATAATTGCAATTTATTAACATTATTTAATAAACTGAGTAAAAAAAAATCTACAATACTGTTCATTATAAAGCAGTATTGCAGCAAATTAAATAACAAAGCTTTATTTAAGTGAAACAATCCTCAACCATGAAATAATAGAATACCATTTCTCATTTAGATTATTTTTCTTTTAAATAACAAATAATAGGAACTGAATAATATTGCAAAGAACCAACAGTTCTATTCAAGAAAAAAGGAACAATTGCAGCTGAAATTTTTAATTGGAAAGTTACTTATAAAAACACCCCATTTACATTATCTGAATCCCAATATGCTATGATTTTTGGATTATTTCAATCAGTTTTATTTATTATTTATTTTTTATTTTTTTTAATGAATTTTATTTGCTATAAAATAATTTACTTAATATACCATTTTTAAACAGACATAGAGTATTTTTATAAAAACAAAGTAATGAAACCATCTGACATTACTTCAAGTAAGAAGGCATTTTAATACACAACTCTTAGTTTGTACAGAATGTTAAATATTTTTTATGTATATATATATTTATGTTTGAAATACAATATACTCTAGGGCCTCTTTAAGAATTTTAGTTGAGGACGAATTTTACAATATACAAAAAATGGGCTACTCAATCATTGTTTATGGTGATCATAATTAGCAATTTACATTAATATTCAGGAAATCAAAACTTGTAAGTGTTCAACATGCTTATACGAGAAACGTTCAATAATTAAGAAGGCAAATCGTGCAGAGAAAAAATGGTTCATTCAATGGCAATGAAGCTTTTTGAGGTTCAAGTTTATAACCTTAGGATCACATTTAATCAGCTGTTCAATCATAATTAATCTAAACATAACTTCTTTTAATAATTACAGAATGTCAGCTTCGCTTGAAATGTGTATGCCAGAAGAGCAACATTCAGTGACTTTTGCTAAAAGTCACTGAACTTTTAATCAAAAAGAGGTGCGAAACTGGTGGAAATTTACTCAAGAATGTTGAAATGGTATGGTGAAAAGTGTGCATAATTGGATGGAACAGTTCAATTCAGGCAGAAAAAGTGTAACTGATCTCCATCGCTCTGGAAGACTGGTTGAAGTTTTGATTATCATGCTATAAAATTGCATAAATGATCTTATTTGCAAAGGCAGACTAGTCAAAATTTGCCAAATTGCTAATTTGTGTAATATTACAGTTGGGACCAGCCATTCAATCATTCATGACGTGCTGAATAATCACAAAACTTGTTCACGATGGGTTCCAACACGGTTGACGCAGCTGAAAAAAAAACACCTGAATTCATATTTGTTTCAAGCTTGAAGAACATTTGAAGCAGAATGTAATGAACTTGTGATGAAATGTGGATACACCATTTCAAGCCCAAATCCAAAAATCTTGAATGGAAACAGCAGGATTCATCCATCAAAAAAAAATTCAGAACTCACACATCAGGTGGTAAAGTAATGTTGACGGTATTCTGGGACTCACCAAGGCTCGATTTTTAGTGGCTATTTAGAACATTGATTTTCAAACTTTTTCGCCTACTGCCCACATTTAGAATCAAAAATTTTCTAGCTCACCCATAATGTTTAAACTTACCATCTGTTAAAAATAATAATTGCAACTGCTGTTTTTAAGATTTACTCTTGAAAACAGCAATTGTAATTATAGTTTTTAAATGTAACATATCCCATTTCTGGTTGAAACTTACTCTACATTTTAGTTTGAAATATCAGGAAAACATAATTTTTGCTTGTTTTTTTTTTTTTAATCAGTCATCACCTTCCTAGACTGCCAGAACACCCCCAATTTTCTGTGGGTCTTCTACCGCCTCTCTCTGAAGGCCTCCACTGCCCTACAGAGAGCGTTATTGTCCACTTTGAGAACGAATGATTTAGAACAATATACCGTGAACAGCGAGTACTATTCTAACTTGCTCCAAAAAAAGGAATACCCACGATAAGGAGAAAACATCAGGGAACTCTTTCAAAAGATGTGATTCTTTTCATGACAACACACATGCCCCTCACATTGCTCAGAGATCGGGAAAAATACTTGAGAAGTCGGTTGGGAGGTGTTGCCACATCCTCCTTACAGCCACGACCTCACCCTCCCTATCTGATGTTAATTAGTTTAGCCTGCTCAAAATTTTTATGTGGCAAGAAGTTCGACAGCAACCTAGCAGTCTAAAAAGTGGTAAACGAATGGTTCAAACAGCAAGGTAAAGACTTCTACACTGAGAAAAACAGAACGCTCATAGAATGGTGGGACAAGTGACTACATGTAGCTGGAGTCTATGTTGAAAAGTAATGAATGTTTCACTGTCATTGAATAGATTTTTCACTTCATTAATTTGTTGTGTTGTTAATTAGTGAACATACCTGTATTTACAAATGTGCGACAATATCCATTTCTATCAAGCCGGACAACAGGACAGAACTACTATCATTTAATATAGCAAAACAATTCAAACCACAAGAAACCTAAGAGAAAGGACTTCATTACACTTTCTTAACATTTTTATTAAATTTAGCTATCCATTTATTTCAAATTTAAAGAATTTTCTATCTTAACAGGACCACCAGTATTAGTATTATAAAATAGAACTTTTTACATAATTTCCTAAACACTTTTCTAAATTGTTTTTTTTTTTTTATACTGACTTAATTTTTTATTACCCTCATTTATTTGATTTACAACTAATTAATATATGTACATTTTATACACTAATATAAACTTAAAACAATTCTCTTTTTTATATTTTATTTTGTGTCACTCCTCTGGTCAAGATTTCATCATGGTTTATTCTAATCTCTCCAGGCAAAGACTACGACACTTCCTTTTCAATCTGAAGAGTAGTACACTTTTACCTATTCCTACCTAATTCAATCTAATAGTGTGTGTACAATAATTTACTCATCTGAATAAGATATTAGTTTACTATTATTCATAATATACAACCAGTCCAAATTGGATATGTTTCAGATGAATTAAATTCAATGTAACCCAGAAGTAGCTTACAGCCTATTGAGATCATATGGATGAAGGGTGAAAAATAGAAACTTATTTAAAATTGCTTTCTAAAAAAATTTACAATTTATTTTATTAAGCCATACTAAAAGATAAATTAAGAATATAACAATAATAAATTCAAACTTTACCTCTAATAAGGGTAATTTTTTTAAGAAGAGAGATCTGCAACAGTAATCATAACTCATTTTACTGGAGAGTTCAATGGATTAGTATGGCCACAACAGAGCACATTCTCACAATACACACATATCAATATAACTGACAGATCTAAAATCTTTAATATTTAATTAACTGATGTGTAGATTTCAAAAAAATAAATAAATTAAATTAAATTAAATAAACCTTCAATAAATTAAATTAATTCAGTCTTTTGTGTGTAATTCATAATGCAGGATAACAAAGTAAACTTGCCAAGACGCGAGTGATAGCGTCTCGGCCTTTCATCCGGAGGTCCCGGGTTCGAATCCCAGTCAGGCAAGACATTTTCACACACGCTATACATCATTCATCTTCATCCTCTGATGTAATACTTAACTGTGGTTTTGGAGGTTAAAAAAAAAAGGATAACAAAGTAAAAAAAGGTGGTTAAAAAATGTTACAATCTTAAGGAAAACATATGCAATCAAAAACATACAGATGTATATGAAATACACTGTAACACACTACTAAATAGGTAAAGAAGTAAAATTATTGCATCATCTTAAAAAAAACATTGCACAAGACAAGAAAGGTTTTTTGTTTATACTGTAATGGTAAATTCATTTTTACACTTGGCACAATATTTTTTGGCATATTATCAAAAATGCTTCCAATGTTTATAAATGTTAAACGCAAAATAAAAACAACAAAATAAGTAATGTAAATAAGTAAATAATTTCATTTTCATTACTAATATTTTAAGTTAAATAAATACAGTTTTAATATTATTTCTCAAATTAACTTTGAATATGAATAAGTTTGAGTATATAAGAGTTTATAAAAATTATACAAGAAATTGAGTCTAAAAACAAGGAAAGATTGATTTTTCACAATCAAAATTGATTCATATTCACTTCTGAATGTGAAAAAAATTTGCATTAAGTTAAAATTATTTATTATTTTTTGCCTTTACCATATCAAATTTCAATTCGTATCTTATAAATTACAAATAATTTAATTAAGTAAGAAATATCAATACCAGATTTAAGTGGTGGTTAACAAGAGCACGCTATATAAACTAAACTAACAATAAAAACAGAAGGTATTTAACAAAGTTATAAATAATGTGAAATATCGACTTAAATTTACTTCTAAAGTATGTTATAATTTTTATGCAAGTAATCTATAATTTTAAACTTAAATATATCAATTAAAACATAAAAATATTTGCTACCGGTTTTTTACAGATTTTTTTAAGAAAAGTACAGTTACTTTTAGTCGCACGGTGGGATTGGGGAGGGGAGATGAAATTGAATTTTCTTCACATTTTGAATACGAGGAGTATGAAAATACTACTAACTAAAAATGTAATTTTACATTTAGGTATATATATATATATATATATAACTCCATATGTAATATAGTATACATTTTTTTCAGCCACTCTGCAAAGTACAGAATTAAAAGAAATGACTCTTACCTTCATTTTTTCTTCTCATCCAAGCGCTTTCGACCCTAAGCCAATTGTCAGTAATGTTTTTTTTTTTTAAATACTTTTTATTTGCACTTACACAATATATAAAATCTTTTATTGATTTTTACTGAACAGAAAACAAGTATTAATTCTTTTGACTAAATAAATATTTGTTCTACGATTTTAAATAGTTTTTATTTTTTTAATATTTTAATCTATAAAAAATGTTATATTTTGTGTAAATGTAAATAAAAAGTATTTAAAAAAACATTACTGATGATGGACTTTAACTTGAAAACACTTTAATAAGAAAAAAAATAAAATAAAGATAAGAAAAAAAATAAAGGTAAGAGTGTTTCCTTTAATTCTGTACTTAGCGGAGTGGCTGTAAAAAATATATATTATATTACATATAGAGCTAAATTTAACATACAGAGGAAGTATGGACTATAAAATTAATTAAATAATGAATTAAATTTCAATTAAAGTTATATTAATAAAATTATTTATTAATTTATTTGAATTAAATTTTTTGTAGTCTATACAGAGGATGTATGGACTAAAAAAAAAAAGCTTAATTCAAATAAATTAATATATATAGATATATGCAGAGGCCTATGAATAAAATTTGAGGCTCAAAAATCTCCAAAACTACAATATCAATTTCATCAAAATTTAGATATGTTGAAGTAGTGTTTCTACAGTTGTGGATGTGAATATTTTATGTAAACTGGTTGTCGTTACTGAGTTATGCCCATTGAGGTCGACAACAAACAACTTAACCTCCATTTGAGGCATTTTTTCTGTTTCATGGTAGGATTGGGGGGGGTGGTGAAGATGATTTTTTTTTAGGTTTTAAGATAAGAGGATTATGAAAATATCATTCATGTACAAATTTTTGAGACATGAAAGTCAAAAATAAAAGTCATGTATAAAATTTTGTGGCTTGAAAATCTCTTAAACTACATGATCAATTTCAATGAAATTTAGATATACTGTAGCAGTGCATCTGGAATTGTACATGTGAAAGTTTTATTAATATTGATTGAGTCATTCTTCAGTTACACTAAATTTAATGTAGATAACATATTTGGTATTGATGCATTTTTATATATCTACTAATATAGCAAATCACAATGGTGAGCGAGTTTAAACTTGATGTTTGTGTGCAGGGTAATCTGCTCATTAAACTGGGTGTAAGTAGTGTGTTGTACTCTGAAAATCAGTGCATTTCTGACAGCGAAATAGTAAGGATGTTGGAACTGAAGATGGTTTTATGAGATGACATAAAAGTTTTGGGGAACTTAATATGAGATATTACTATAATATGAATATTGTGATATTACTATATCACAATTAACTATTGAAAATAAATCAACCGAAAAGAATTATCCTATGGTAGATGTGCTAATAAAATGGAAAGTGTATAGTGAATGTAACTTGCTTGTCAAATATGCTATTATACCCTGGCATATAAGCTTTATCAAAGTTTAGGTGACATTAACTTTACAAATACTCTTACTATGACACTATAGGGACTAACTACATCACTAACATAACAATTTTGACAGGTGCCTCTTGTACCTTAAATGCTCTACATGCACCACTATAAAGTATCCATAACAGATGTGTAAAATAGCAAATCAATGAACATTTTCTGGTGTAAAACAATGCATTAGTTTCCATCATTACTTTATAAAAATATGCTTTTATTTAATAGCATAAATAAATCCACACATATACATAACAGCAAGTGTTTTTACGCACAAGGAATCCATTCTTTTAAGAAATAAAAAAGGGCAACATAAGATTTGTCTGCACCAGATATAATATCCATGTACACTTATTACCAATCTATTTACAAAATCAACATCTTTCCCTTATTATTTCCAAGCATAATACTTATTAAAAAGTCATTAACTTAGTCAATAATAGTAAACTTTTTTTAAGACAAAAAGTTACCTTTGTTATCATCCTGGATACACTAACTTGTTACAATGGGGTACTATCTAGTGATATTTACAATAGTTTAAACCAATTCATTCGTGCTGAATTGTTTTTTAGGTCAGAAGTACAAAGAATATGAAATTGTACCTAGATTTTCTGCGTTGTTTCATCACTTCAGTGTAATACTAAATGATTAAACTTATCAAAGAGGGTATATGACTTTCAACAAGAGTGCAATTATAATTCTAGTATGAACAAATATTGGCAACTTAAAAACAAAGAAAATTTGCAACTGAATCATTATGTGAACAACATAAAGAAATAAATAAATATTTGACACTAAAGTACTTTAACATGCTAAAATCATATATTACCTATTCTAATCAGCATATTTTACTGTTTATTGATAGTCAAAGCTGGTAGTCTATTACCAATACATTACATTTTATAATAATAGTAAGTCATTTTTTTTTTAATGTTATAAAACCTCTGTACATTTCTAAATTTAATACATAGCATTGCATAAAAACAACAAAAGAGAAATTAGAAATCTTTTTATATAAATGAAATATTAAATCAGTTTATAAAATTAAATATTAATCATGTTTGCTTTAAATTACATAAATTCCATTTTTCAAATTCAAGGTTTTTAATATCTTTAAGTTTAAATGTGTAAAGCTAACCCAAATTTCTGACATAAAATTGCAAAACATATCACATTGTTGTTTTATATTAAAATTATAAATTGTTTTTTTTTTTCGGACAAATTCTTTATCATAATAATCACAGTTTAATAGTATAAGAAAGATAAGATTAACAATAACCAAATACGATTTTTTTATTGCATAAGAAATATGTAACACAAGTCAGATCCCACTGAATCAGAATGAAATGTACACATAAAAAAATCCCTAGAACTGACGAGCCAAAGATTTCTTCATGTCACCAACTATCTTAGTTCAGCAATCTTCCAAAAATTACAAGAATAAAAAATCTATTAAGAAAGTGTTCATACTTCATTAAACTTCCCTTAAATATTAACTGAAATACTTAAATTTTACAAGCTAAATAAGTCTGCAGTCCTTAAACATTGTTAGACCTTGGGATTGCTGACAACCAATATAAGTTTATGATTGCTCAGGATCTACATAATTATTATAAAATTAAACTCGTTATATGTGTTTTAATTGGTATACGGAATTGTTAAAAACACTAACTGGCTATGCAGTTTGTTTCAGATGCCAATTCCTCTATAACATTAACAACTTCTCCCTCTGAATATTTTCAAGTACGAAAAGGGCTGTAATTTCCCAATTTTCTGAAAAAAAAAAACAATCATTCCTTACAAATAACTTATCTAAAAAATTTTATTTCATATATAAAACTTACAATTTAATGATTCCTCCGAAAAGACGTTTGGAAGAGAAACTAAAGCTAATGTTAGAAATGTGCCAAAGACATTCATAGAAATCATGTTGAAAATATTATTACTTTCTGCTCCCTTTATAACAGTAAAATCTTCCTAGACAAAAAGGTTATGACTGAATGATTTTAATACAAAATATTAGTCTTACTTTCGTCGACCTTTACACACACTGGCATAGAAGGTGACACAAATAATAATAAAACGAAGCGAACTTTCAGTACTAATATGTTGCAGATAACAAAAATTCACCACTGTATAACAAAGAAAAACACTCAATCATTACTTATATTAGCAGCCATCGAACATTCTCAGATAACCTCAAAAATTAATTACGCACTTAACTATGCGCATGCGCAAAGTAAATTTAAAACTTTAGTCTGGTGAGAGGGTGCATTCAGGTTATAAGTATTGGCGTTTCGTGTTGCTGAAACGTCTTTGCTGTGAAATATTTGTCTGTTTCAACCTAGCGTATTTTTCATATTTTGTAATTACTACTGAAAGCAGGTAAATTACAGTTGTAATTTAAAATATTAATTTGTAACTAATTATAAAGGTTAAGAAAATAACTTTATTTCTAACAAGGAACTTAAAATTTATAATAGGTTTTAATTTATTCTACCCCTACATTTTTATATTTTCATTAGTAATAGATCCTTTTAAAATATTTTAATGTCCGTGTTTTATTTTTATTTATTATTATTATTGTTAATAGTTATTTGTTTTACACTTTTTGAACGTTGTAATGTTGTAGTCGCTAAAGTTTGGTCATATTCACGAATACGTTCATATATATTTAGTTATACGTAATTCTAAGTAACTTGCTGTTTCTTTGTCTTGGGTTGTAATCTGTTCCTGAAGAATACAAGTTTCCCTGTTTTTAAAGGTTAACAATTTTTTTACAATTATAAGAAAGTTGAAGACTTAGAATTAAATAGAATTTAAAATTGAATTCGAAAAACTCTAGTATGGAAGTTGAACTCCTTTTTTTTAACTAGTTCATATTTTGTAGTGTACTGAATTGATGATTTTTTTGTATAGAAAAAAATCAGATGAGTCTAAAAAAAAGAGTTTAGTCATCTTTATCTTATGCATATTATATATGTTGGATTTTTCATACACAAGTGCTCTATGTATTTTTAAAAAGTACCCACTTTTAAATCTGTATTTTTTGTGAAAAATAAATTGGTTGCCTCTTAATTATGTAAGTGCATACAAACTGATTGGTTTTTTAACCTATTTTAATTTAATTTTTGTTGTATTGTATTTTCTAAAAAGAAAATAGAATCCTCCTTAAATCATTTGTATTTATTTTACTCGTATCTGATTTTTTCGTCATTTCAGTGCTACTTTTCATAAAATAATAAACACTTAATGAAAATTATACTATACTGAATGAACTTTGTTAAGAAGCTATGCAAGTGTTGACTTTACATAGCATGATGCCATTTTATAGATCCCCATAATTTTTCAATAGTTTGCATAAACAAAATAAATAATAATAATCTTTATTATTTTAAAGATTAAAAAATTCTGATTAAGCTGAAAATTTTGCTTGTTTAATCTCATTTGTTTTGTAGGCACTTTATGCAATAGAACAGATTTTCAGATTAACGCATTTATAATTATAAACATTAAAATGAGAAAGAACTGATCCTAAATTTCCATAAGGAAGCAAATGCTTTCTTATGCAAAAACTGTAATAAAGTAGTTGGATGTTTGCTCTGTAAATCCACTATTGTGGAGAATACCCTTCTGATCACACCATTTCATGAAAATTAGTTAATGTGTTCCCAAGTAAAGAAATATGTTTCCTTTGTAAATCCACTATTGTGGAGAATACCTTCCTGATCACACCATTTCATGAAAATTAGTTAATGTGTTCCCAGGTAGAGAAATTGAGCAGCCATTGTAAACAGAATTCTTAAGTTACATAACCAGTTGCCTGCTTTCATTTCTTCTTTACTATAATATAATTGCTTGTACTTCTAAATAACATCTGAATATAAAGCATCATTTGATCATTTTTACACATACATGCTTAAAAGGAAAATATCACACTTGAAGAAGTTTCACTGCTACTTATTTATTTGTCATCAGTAGGTATCAGATTAAAATTTTAAAGAACAATTTGTTGAAAATACATGTTATAAAGTACAGTGAATTTAGCAAAACAACAGATAAACAAAGTGCTTATATCAGCTATACTCATATGTAGACTGTAATAATGATTATGACTAAAAATAATCACTGCATAAAATAAATAAATGAGATTTATTTAAAAAGTGATGCATTGTTTCATATAACTTAATGTTTCTTTATGTTTTACAGAAAAAGTTTTATAAATTCATCAGGTCATTATTAGTTTTAACTTAATTTATTAAAGTAATTCCTTCTTTCTCTTTCTCTGTTTGTAACCCATGTAGTATTTTTGTTGTTAAAGAGTAACAGAAATAATTTGTGTGGACTGTAATGCTTCATAGTAATAAAACATTAATTACAGGAAATGATTAGAGGCATATGTCTTAAGACAGATAAAATAAAAGAAATTTGTGCACATTCTTGCAAAGAGATGAACAAGGTATAGATAGATGTATTAAGATATCCAGATTTAGTTTATTTGGAGATATGTATTAAAGTTAAAAAATGAAGAGAAAAATTAAGATAAAAACAAATAATTGAGGTTATAAAATTTAGTAATTATATTTGAGAATAAAAGATTAGTATAGAAGAAAAAAAAAGTATGAATAGAATCAATGCTGCTTAATCACGATAAAAAAAATTTTAAATAGCAAAATTTTGTTGAAAAAATTAGTTTTATTAGTAATCAAGAAGATTATTCTATTATTTAGTATAATTAAGTTATTAGGCATACTTACAAAGTATGTTAACAAATTAAAGTAGTTCAAGATTTTTCAAATAAATTTGAATGTAAATATAATGTAAATTATAAATAAAATATAAATGTAAATGCTTTTAAATAACTTGAGCTGACTTTATTTGATTTCATAAATAACAGCTCATTTGTGATCTTATGTTTGTTTCATTATATATTTGTGATATTTCATTCACTTGGATAAATACTATTGCTATTATATATGAATTAGGTTATTGTTATTATTTATTTTATGAAATTTTAGAATATTATCTCTTAAATAAAATATGTGAGCTAAGTCACCTTATTTTTCTAGATAGATGTAATAGCTGCTTCTGAAATTTTATGAAAATTAATTTTCAAATGAGTCTTAAGTTTCTTATTTTAATTTGAAAGTATCTTATAAAGTGAGTTTTCTTAATATAAAGATGAAGATAAAGTTTTTCCTTTGTCAGGGTGATAGGAATAAACCATCCAAATTAGGTTATCTCAATATTGTTGAAAAATATTAATAACATGGTTTTTCTGAGTGGCCAACATCACACAGTGATAAAATGGTAACATATTTATGTCATTCTTAATTTTTTTTTTTTAATTTTATATATAAATATCAGTTTTAGCTTGTTAGTTAATTATTCTTATTTTAAAATCATCACATAGTGACAAAGAGAATCGATGACATTATTTTTCAACTTCTGGAAATATGTGTTTAAATACATCTTCACCTCATTACAGCGGTAGAGATGTAAGGAAAACATCTTATCAAAATTTATTTAAAAACATGTTTTAAATAATACCACATAGAAATCCTTAAAAAGATACTTATAGTTTTGAGCTTATTATGGATGTTTCCTATATGATACAAGATATCAGCTGTAATGATAATAGTAGCTAAACGATATTTTTAAATCCTAAATAACTTTTTTCTATGGCAATAATTGTCAGTGTATGTGGTGGAGTGCTAGCATCTTGGCTTTTACCCATAGGCCCTGGGTCTGAATCCTATTCAGTCCACACACAAAATTCCATATCCCATGCCCAAGCCTGTAGCTTATGTGAAACTATCATCAGGTGAAAAAAAAAATTATATTTGTACTAAAATAATAGTCATTTGACAGAAACACGGCTTTTCTTAATTTTGTATTTTTTCCCCTGTAATAGCAAGTAATTCACTGAAACACTCCTTTAAGGCAAGTGTTTCATTAAAATGTATATGAAATAATGTTTTCATTAAAATCATTTCCTTCTAACTTCTTTGAGACTGAAGTGAAATTTAAATTAAATGCAGTTTCAATCTTCTGGAATCTTTTTAGTTTACCATGGTGAACTTACATTCATATGGCTAACAACTGAAAAATGTATCAAAATTGTGATGTGCAGTCTCACCTTCACTTTGTTATTATACCTGAAAGTTGATTGGTTGAACCAGTCAAGTTAAGTAGTGAATTTACTTACCTCCAATCTGTCAGGTCCTGCCGGCCTCCGTGGCGCAAGTGGTAGTGTCTCGGCCTTTCATCCATAGGTCCCGGGTTCAAATCCTGGTCAGGCATGGCATTTTTCATGCACGCTACAATTCATTAATCTCATCCTCTGAAGATATAACTTAACGGTGGTTCGGAGGTTAAAAAAAAACTGTCAGGACCTGATAGATGGGTTTATTGGTCCAACTAAGTTTAAGTTTTCAAATCAAATAAGTGTTTTAAATCTTCATTTTCTTGCAGTTAATGAACTTCTATTAAAGAATGATTTATTTTTTCAGGCACAATGAGGTGCTTAGCCATTTTGTTTGGTATTCTTGGACTTGTCGCAGTTGCATATCCTGCAGAGGATGGTGAATGTTTTTCAAATGTTGTTAATCTTTGTGGCAGCAAGCAAGGTAGATTTTACATTTTTCTATAAGTATATATTTGTCTGATGATTGTTAATTTATTTAATGGATTGAGATTAAATGTGAAAAATATGTTGCTTTGTTATACATTAATTTGTGTCCCATTTTTAAATACAGTAAGCAGCCTTGTAGAAAAAAATTGTACTATTGTATGGTATAAAACTGAAAGAAATGAGAGTACTGTTCCCTAAATTATGTTTATTACAATTTGAAGATGTAGTATGTGTACTACTACCAGTTTCTATTATTACTTTATTAGCAGTACATTTATAAAATTTTTCTTGCTATTACCTGTTGAAGTCAGTTTTGTTCTGTTGTTCAGTATCTTTAGAATTTTTTATATAACAGAATTTAAAGGATTCTGTCAATGCCCTCTATATTTTTGTCAAGGCCAAAAAATTTCTTACAAAATTTTATCAGGACACAATAATATGTTGATATGTTTGTTTATACCCATGTAATTGAAGTTTTCAAATATAGTTGTCAAATTATTTATGTAATTGGGTACAAAATGTGAAAAAAAAGAAAAGATGGTGGGTCTAATTATATAATGGCACTTTGCAGTGTGCATGGATTTTGTTGAATGTTTTATTAAATATGCCTTCCAGATAATTGATTGAAATTGAAATCATCCAAGCAATAACATTTGAGGATGATATGTTGCAGCCTAGTTAAGATAAATAAAAGTTTAAAATTTAGAAAAAACTATGTTTACTTTGTCAAATGTTTGCACATAATGATAATATGTCATCAGTATGTAAGCGAAATATCAATATTATAATTTTCCCTCCCCTTCACTCTCTCTCTTTTTTTTTTTTTTAATCTTGAATACACATATATATTTATAAGATAAATTTTTTTCACTTGCTGCTTTGTTTTTTCTTTCATGTTACTGCTTTTACAGAGATCCTTGCTTCATCAGAACATTTTTTGTGGAATTAAAAATATTGGAATAATAAAGAGTTATGCGTATTATTCCATTTACTGATAGAAAATCAACTATTCTGCACATTTGTGGCAAATAATGAAATTTGTTTTTTGTTTCATAATTTGATGCAATTCATTGGTTATTTTAGTGTTTGTTCTGCTTGAAAATATGTTTATTTCTTTAATGTGATAAGCATTTTCAAATTTGATTTTACTATATTAATTTATATGTATATATATTTTTTTTCTTCCAGTCATTTGACTGGTTTAATGCAGCTCTCCAAGATTCCCTACTAGTGCCATTCATTTCATTACGGTATACCTTCTACAACAGTCTCCTCTCTAATAATCCCTAATATCTTTTATAATCTTTAACAATTTCTTTTACATATTCTAAACATTGCCTGCCTGCACAATTTTTCCCATCGCCCGTCCCTCCAATACCTAAGCGACTATTCCAGGATGCCTAAATATGTGGCCTATAAGTCTGTCTCTTCTTTTAACTATATTTTTCCTCAAACTTCTTTTTTCATCAATTTGCCACAACACTTCTTCATTTGTCATTTTATTCACCCATCTGATTTTTAACATTCTTCTGTTCATTTCGTTATACCTCCTACATCCTACATCCCTAACAATTTGTTTAGTATATTCCAACCGTTGCCTGCCTGCACAATTTTTCCCATCTACCTGTCCTTCCAATATCAAAGCGATTATTCCAGGG
>JAAAKQ030060133.1:0-15859 GCA_010016005.3 Zanna intricata
TCCGATCAACAGAGGCCCGAACATGCACGAAGCCGTCCGAAGCCCGCGTTACGGCTTCGGGTAACGGACGCGATTTCGGTGAATGCCTTCCAACTCTCACCGATTTATTAGACGTAACGTTGTCACGTCAAAAAATTGTGATAGGTATTTCAAGAGCTGTTTAATGAAAATTTTCTGATCATTCGTTTTAAGAAATGCCATTTTGGATTTCACAACTGAATTTATCCCTTCCTCCAGTATGCACTAAATAAAAGATGCAAAATAAACTTTTTAAAATGTTTTTAATACAGTTAAGGTAATTTTTAAAATATTAATATAAAACCAGAACAGTCTCTAGAGTCTACTTAGCTGCATTCAATTTCAGAGAGATATATCTGATAACATTGAAAGCATCCATTCTTGAGGTAGTAAGCCAGACCAGTCATACCTTTGTTAAAGATTAAAATTCATAATTTATAATTGATATTGTAAGTTCCTGAGGCTAATTTTGATGTGAGAAGAAGAGCTTTAAAAGAAAGCAGATTGAAGGGTAAAAATTGGATATGGGAAAGATGAGGGGGGAATGATGTTGCAGTGTGAAAACAAAATTTGTGTGTAGCTGAAATCACCCAAACAGAAGAACATAGAGGACATTGAAGAGGAATGGTCAGTAATAGTAGATGTAATGAAAAATGTGGTGGAAAAGAAATTTTTAAATGGAGAACATTTTTTTTATGATTAAAGGACAATTATTAGAGGGAAGAATGAGGCAAGAAGATTGATAGTTTAGAAGAAAACTGGAAATGCATAATTAACATTGTGAATAAACAGATATACGACACATAAAGTATATGTAAACAAAAAATAAGAAAAGAATAAAGATTAAAAAACCAATCATCTTTATATAGATAGCAAAATTAAAAAATATTTTTGAGTAATATTAAGTATATATTATGTAGTTATGGATTGAAGCATGCAAAAAAAAGGATGGAAGAGTAACAAACATCAATGCAGATTGAATGGAAAGATTTGTAAAATATTTTGAAGAGATGTTAAACAAAGCAGAGGAAAATGAAGGGAATGAGGAATACAAATATGAAGGAAAAGCATGTGTCCTTTGAAAGAGAAAATACACATTGTGTCCAATAAGTTTTAAGACTGTGGCTATAAAATCGGTACTACTAGCGCTATCTTCATGAAATTTTGGGAACTAGTTACTACAACTTTCCTCCCCCCTCCTCCCCTTACAAAGTTTCAAGTCTAACAGATCACATGCAGCTGTTCAGTAGCAGTTCACGTGGTAGTATCAAAGTCGTCACGGTCATACGTCATGATGAATAAAAATAATGAACAAGATGTTGCAATTAAATTTTGCTTTAAAGTCGTAAAAGTGCAACGGAAACATTCAAAATGTTAAAATTGGCTTAAGGTGGATCTGTTATGTCTCATGCTACTGTTTTTCAGTGGTGCTGAGTGGGTCAGCGAAAATTCACCGCAACCAAAAAAATTGCCTTTTCTAAAATAAAAAATTAGGACATTGCTGGTCATTTTTTTGTCTCCAAAGGCATCGTTCACAAAGAATTTGTTCCTCAAGGTACTACTGTGAATGCGTCATTCTACCAACAAGTCCTGGATCGCCTTTGTAAAAGAATTTCGCATGTTAGACCCGAGTTGTGGCAAAATTGTTCATTTTTCCTCTTGCATGATAACGGACCAGCAATACTGCGGCGATTAACACTCAATTTTTGGACAAAAAAAGATTCTTTTGCTCAGTCACCCACCGCACTCGCCTGATTTTAGTTCCTTGACTACCTCCTGTTCCCCAAATTAAAGATAGAATTGAAAGGAGACCATTTTGCGTCGATAAATGAGATACAAGAAGCCGAGAAAATGAAGATAAACTGTATTTCAAAAGAGCAGTTTTTGAAAGATATGAAAAGGCTGAAAGATCGAGCCTACATTTGTATTATTACTAATGGAGACTATTTTGAATAAGAAATTTATTGAAGAAATCTTTGTGATTTTTTTGCGTCTTTTGTAGCCTCAGTCTTAAAACTTATGGGGCACACTGTGTATGTAACAACTTAAAAGAGATTGAGAAATAAAAACCAAAACCACTCGCTGATGATTATGTAATGGCAGAATCAGAATGTTAAAAATGATGGAAAGGGTTTAGTAGACTGATTTGACAGTCTGATTAGAGTTTGAAAAAAGAGATTCTGGACTCTTGGAATAGTAGAGTGATTTAACTTATTACAAAAGAAGAAATAAACTGGAAAATGAAATTCTTGCAGAGGAATTATGTTATTGATTGTTGGTCTCGAGTATCATTAAAGAAAGATTCAGTGTAAATGCTGAATAGGTATTGAATAATACCAGTGTAGTTTTAAAGAGAGTAGGATACAAACAATCAAATTTTTTTCATATGACAAATCAGAGAAAAATTTCAAGCCAAAATATTAATTCATGTAATTTGTTTTCTGATTTTTGGAAAGCATTACCAGTATCAGATGAAATATCAGTTGTAAAGTTAAAAAGTTTTAAAATACCCAAGAAAATTTAAGGTTGATTTAGTTACTATGAAAATTGCAAGAATAGTCAAATCTGGCTATAGACCTAACAAAAGAAAAGAAAAATAGATCCTCTATCTTCAATACTGCGGTAAAGAAGGGGGTAATCTAGGAAATGATCTTTTGAATGATTTAATATTACATTGTACAGTGTGATAGAGAAGGTATTTTGTTAAAGAAGTCAAATATGTGCATATGTGGATGATGTTGCAATTATTTCAAGAAGCATTGACTTATTAAAAAATACATTCATAGTTATTAAAACAAGCTAAAAAAAACTACAGAAAATTTTGAGAAAACCCAGTACACGCAGGAAATACAGACACGCAGAAAACCCAGTATACAGCAATACTAGTAATGTAAACAATGTAATTGTTAACAAGAAAGTCTGTCAGTTTTTATCTTTTAACTACTTGGGAGTGAAGTTACAATTAAGAGGATAAATGATTAATGTATCAGTATACTATAGGATGCAGATATTATTCTGATTTCAATCTGCTCAGTAGAATATTCATCAGTATGAATGTGAAATTGAAGATTTATATTTTTGGTTCGCCTTGTACAGCTACACTTCAAATACCTGACTTTAACCAATTTAGATACAAACTGCCTAAAGATGGGAAAGATTGTACAGAAGATTTACGAACAAGTTGAAGGAAGGTAAAAAATGTGGAATAAAAAAAAAATAAAGAATTAGAAGACATAATTACTGGCAAAAATATAATGAGATTTATAAAAGCAGTAAGAATTAGATGGCCAGAACATACCTAGAAAATTGAACCACTAATTATGGACAAAATAATCATTAGAGAAGCTCTGTAAATAAGATAGAGAAGTGACAGGATTAGATGGATTGAGGGGGGGGGGTTGATACATGAATTACAATGGAGACAAAGTATCAGGTGGCCAGCAGGATCATGGAGAAGAATAACAGGAGTCCAACACTCTCCATGGGTAGTAG
This sequence comes from Zanna intricata, assembly GCA_010016005.3. NCBI lineage: Eukaryota > Metazoa > Arthropoda > Insecta > Hemiptera > Fulgoridae > Zanna > Zanna intricata. The sequence continues at coordinate 3,511 of JAAAKQ030060133.1, forward strand.
TGCCTTAAAAGAAAAATATAGAACCAAAAAATGTAATATCTTATTTATCCCTTTATGAGGTGTTACCCAAAAGTTGGGGAATTTTACCATAAAAATAAAATAGCTTACCGTAACTTTTAATTTCCACTGTCTCCTTCAAAGTAGTCCCTTGGGCATTAATACAGCAATCCCAATGTTTTTCCCATGATTCCATGCATCCCTGGAAGTCTGCAGGTGTAAGTGTTCGAAGCACATTTTGCATTTTTTCCTGAATCTCTTCAATTGTGTTAAAACGATGGCCTTTCAATTGAAATTTTATTTTTGGAAAGAGAAAAAAGTCGCATGGGCCAAGGTCAGGCGAATAGGGTGGATGGGGAATCGCTACCATCTTTTTGGAAGCCAAGAAATTCCAAACAGCTAGTGATGTGTGCGTGGGCGCGTTGTCATGGTGTAGAACCGAGCTGTTGTTATCCCACAGATCTGAAAGTTTGCATCTAATGCTTTCACGTAACCACTTCAAAACTACACAATAGATCATCCCATTGACAATTTGACCAAGACGAACAAATTCTTTATGGATAATGCCTTTGATGTCGAAAATAAACAATCATCATGGACTTCACATTGCTGCGAACTTGGCGTGCTTTTTTTGGCTGCAATGAACTTGGCGACTTCCACTGCAACAACTGCTACTTAGTTTCAGGGTCATACCCGTACACCCATGCCTCATCACCAGTTATGATGTTGGAGATGAAGTTAGGATCATCTCTTGCTGAATTTTTCAATTCACTACAGACAGCTATGCGATTTTGTTTCTGGTCACTGTTCAATAGTCTCAGTATGAATTTTGCAGCAATGCGTCTCATGTTCAAATTGTCTGACAAGATGCGTTGCACAGACTCATATGACACTTGTACAATTGCACAAACATCATGGATTGTTTGTCTACGATCTGCAACAATAGTCTCTCGCACTTTTGCTATGTTTTCCAGTGTTGCACTTGTTGATGGTCTTCCTGAACGCTCATTGTCATCGACTGTCGTTCGTCCATGTTTAAATTGTTTGTACCACAAAAACGTTTTACTCATACCATTGTTACCAAATGCTTCCACAAGCATGCAATGGGTTTCTGCACCAGTTTTTTTAAGCATGAAGCAAAATTTGATGCAGGTTCTTTGCTCTTTAAAATCTGCCATTTAGAACTTTGCCGAAGCAGTAAAACACAATGTTACAAAACCGTATGAAAGTCAACAATGCAGCCTCTCACCGTCATAGCTGTTGGAACACTGATTCACAAAGAGTACTGTTAGCCACATCTAGCGGCAGCAGGTCATACCAGCAATGGTTTGCATGTGAAATTCAAATTCCCGAACTTTTGGGTAGCACCTCGTAAATAAGAGGAACCTTAAAACTACAAGTCATTCTGTTATAGTGTAAATATTGTAGACAAAGTATTTGCAAAGTTGATACTGATAATGTTTCTTAATAGATACAATAATTAAACCCAAATTCCCCATAACTGTAATTTTATGATCAGTATGCCTTACATTTATATTTTACAACATCTTCCCAATTATTCTCAAACAAGATGTTAATACTGTGTTTAGCTGAGAAAATAAAAAATCAATCTCTAAAAAATAACAATCTGCTTGATTATTTTAGAAGATATTCATGTAATCTAATCATCCACATTGTTACATATTAACACTTTGTATACACATATGTACACAGTCCATTATTCATGTCCAGAATTATTTCTTTCATTCTTTAGATGTAAACTACAACAAAAGTTTCAGTGATTTAATTATTTAGGAACTATTTAATTTCTCACTGTAATCAGTAAGATATATTCAAAGAAAATTCATCTTTGCATTGACATATATAATGAGGATAATAAAAAGCCAAGAAGTAAATCTTTACAAAAAAATATAAAAATATTATTATATTTAACTAATCCTTAGTCTATGAGGAGATTTTAATACTGACTTTCTTCTTTGATCCTTAATTAGCATTTACATTTTAATCTGAAATATTCACAATAGGAGTTTGTTTAGCACAATAATTTACATATATATAGATATATACACATACACACACACAGCTTGGATTCAGGATGCTCACATTGCCTACTTATTCCTATAGTAATAAGGATAAAGAAAATCACTGAGTAAATGCAAAAGCCAACATCAGTATATTAGTGCAGTGTGTTTGAGTGCAAGAAAGCTAAAGCATTAGTGCAGTGCTCTTAGCGAGGTGCCTTCAGTTAAATCACAAGATTATACAAAGTGCTAATAAATTACTTAAGCTCTGTGAAATCAAACTAAGCTTTTATCTGTTCTCTTTTTTCCCCATAAAGGCACTGGTTAAAAAAATACAGGCGCTTAAGCCGTTCAGCAGCTCTACATATACATGTCTACGTGTATGTCATGTCATCTTTCACTCGATGATGGAAGTGTATGTAATCTCTTATAATGAAAACAAGGAGGTGATCTTGTTACTGATAAATTAATATTAAAAATTAACAGGTCAAAATATTTATTCAAATGTTTACTGTAGTTGTGTAAACTGCTTTAAAGAAATGTTATACTATGAACACAGTGGGATGTTGATTGCAATTGTACATGTGTGCACAGCATGTATATGTAATGTATTATACTCTGAATTCACTGAATTACATGTTGCCTGCAAAAAAAGAGACAATAGTTAAAAGCAGATATTCAAAATACAACATCCAGGATGCTCGTTTCCTAGATTTATTGGTGTTGGAGAGTGCAAAAATGTGCTGTGCCGTGGAGTGAATTTTACTTTACCGCTGACCACCAGTCCTGCTGTAAGGTGAGAGGACTTTGCTGCATTTTCTGCTATGCAAGTGTAGTTTCCGGTATGCTGTCGACTGACATGTGGTATAGCTAAAGTACTCGAGTAACTGTCTTCTGTTATCTGAATTCCTAACTCAGCTGGAATCGGCTTATCATCTTTTAGCCATTTCAGTTCCAATGGAGAATCACCAGCTTGAATAACACATTGAACTTGTGTTCTTACACCTTCAATCAGCTCTCCAAAAGTAAATGGACCTATTCTAGGAGGTACTGGAACAAAAAAGTTAGGACTTTTAAATATAAATCAGTATAAAAATGTTGAGCCATCAGTAAAAACTGTGAAAAAATCAGATATGATATGTGATCTGACTTAGTTCATCTTTAATAAAGTAAACTAGAAAAAAATAAAAAATAAATGGATGAAAAATTTAAAAAAATATAAAAATTTACATAAACGATATTAATATTTTATAATATTATAACGATATTAATATTTGTTTTTGGTAGCTATTAAGTTAAAAATTATTTAACTGAGATAACTAATTGGAATATTTTATTTTAATTATTCATTGAGATTAATATTACTCATAACTTTAATTTCAGAAAGAGATTACTGAAATTTTTAACTTAAAAGAATTTAATAGAAAAAATTTAGGTACTCTGTTTACTGACAAATTCACAGTTCACTCATGATTATGTCAAAATTTTTTACTGAAGGCTCAACACAGAAACAAGGTACTACATGTATTGCATTTACCATTAACTAACAGTATAGATGAATGTGTAGTATTAGCAGCTTGATTTCTTGCCGAACAAGTATAAGTTCCAGCATGATGTGGTTGTAATGACTTAATGCTCAGTGAACTAGTGAATTCACCCAGTTGTCGAATACTGATGCCAGTGATGGAGCCTTTCTGTTCATTTAGGTTCACATCTTCACCATCTTTCATCCATCGAATAGTCAGTGGTAAATCACCCTTTGTGACGAAACACTGGACACCGGCTCTGTCTTCCAAATGTAGATCCATTTCAAATGAAAATGGAGCGATTTTAGGGGGAACTAAAACATAAATTTATGTCTTCAAACATCGCTTAAAAATTAGTTTTTATACCCCTAACCAGAACTGTAGAACAGAAATTATATTTTTTTAACTAATAATATGAACAATAATCATTCACATAATTAAGTACTGTAAGCGTGAGACTAAATTTAATGAGGTCCTCTATTACTATTATTATTACTATCAAATGTCAACTATTAATGTCCTCATTTATTACTAGGGATTCAATGTTTAACAGATATTGGTTTATTACAGTTCAGCTTGTAAAGAAGAATTAAACATTATATTTACATGTACTAAAATAGCAGCAGTTTAACTACTGACTAACTTTAATTTGACTTTTGTAAAAGTAGAAGATTACAGTTTTAAGAAATGGTTTACAATTTCATGCAAAAATAAATTTTAGAAAAATCACTCACTTTTTGCATTCATAGAGATATGTTTCCATAATTAGAACTGCAATGCAGTTCTTTCATTAGTAGCATAATAGATGGAATTTTTTTAATGGTGCTCATCTTAGTATTAAGATGTGTTTATGCTTACATTTAATGTATGGACAAATAGAATACTAATCTCTGTTGTATTGATTGTGTCAGAGTGTTTATTAATTTTATATAGTTTAAGTGTGTTGAGCCTTCTACATACTATGTGTTATTAAGTAGTATGATCTTGTGTATTTTGTTTGTATTTTTGAAAGCAGGAAATAAAAATTCAAAAATCACATAATAAACTCAATGCACTAAATCTGTCAGAAATATTTAAAGAATAACATTTACTTCGATCATTGCTGCATTCATTCAAAACCAACAAATTCAACCACAAACTAGCAAGGTGAAAACAAAAACACAATGGTAACAGTTGCCATTAGCTGACTATATTGACCAGGAATGTATGACAGCTTTTTTTTGGAATACCAATGACTAGTAAATGAAACCAAAAATTTATAACTATTGCAATTTTGTTTAATCATAATGCATTTGATCATAAACTAATAGGAAGAACTAAATATCTTTAAAAGTCTTAGAAACAGCAGAGAAAAATGTTTATCTACTCACCTTTTAAACTGCAATTTTTTTGCACGGACCTCTATAGACTGCACGGGCACTATGCTTAATACTATTTATTCTTTTAAATAATAATATTTAACCTTTATTTATTTCTTGTTATCTTACTTAAATTAATAAAAAATGCTGGGGATTTCTGTTTTCTTGGAATTTTTGGATATCATCTGAATATCCCACTTATCATGGGAGAACGTAGGACATTAGTAGAAATCCACATATCTTAGAATAATGAAAATATATCTTGTGATACTTGGGACAATTTGAGACATTTCAGGATATCCTGCTTATCCAAGGATGAATTTTGAATTTCCCTGAAACATCATGTACCATATTTTTCTAGATAAGATTTAGTGATCTGAAACATAGTCAACTCTTTGTATTGTGTTAGTAACCATCATGCAAAATATTTTTTGCAGGCAACTTTTTGGAGTATCTTATTACTACTGATTTTATTTTTTTGATAACCATATCTTATCACTATTGCATATTAAACTTTTGCTGAATTTTAGGTTGTCGGTATACAATGATGATTTGTAGCATATTCCTATTTATAAAATAGAAAAAGTATCAGAAATGCCAAATTTGATGTCAGAAACACCAGAAATAATGACATATTCAATAGGTAGAAATCAGATATTATACTTTAAAGATTCTGTTACAGAGGTAAGTTATATTCATTTTAATAATGATTATGTGATAGTTTATCATAATTTTTTTAATAGGTCTCTATGAGAAACAGTACCAAAATATATTACAAAATTTATGTATTAATTTTTACTTTCCCTCTATTATTTCATACAATTCCAATATAGAGGTACATGTATAATTATTAATATTACATGGGTAAAACAGGCAAAATAGGTAAAATAAGGCAAAATATTTAGCACACAAAACCACACAACTGCCTGCAAGGGCAGTTTTTTCAGCATGGTGCCTGCCTATAGAAGCTTGCTAAAGCAACGTGTATAGAACTACAGATAAAGCAATTTACACATTATCAGACAAAAACTTGCATAAAAAATCAAAGAAATTTGATTTGTAGGGAATACAAACTTGAGTGCTTGACTGTAAGTGTTGTTTTATAAATAGGTCATAACTTGTCACAGCCCAAAGAATCTTGTGCTGTGCTTTATAATTTTTTCACTGAAAGGGCAAATTTTTCAGCATAGTGCCTGCTTACAGATTCATACTACAACATCACATACAGAACTACAGACAAAACAATGTATATAGTATCAAACAAAAATTCATGTAAACAATCCAAGAAACTTGATTGCTCAGACTATAGGAGTTGTATAGGACAAATAGGTCAGAGCTTTCCACAGCAAAAACAATACATAAAAGCACTTTGTTCCACCACTGAACCCTCTTTTTTCTAACATCTCTTTGAAACAATTCACACATGGTGAAATATTAACAATAATTAAATCAATAAAGGATCAAACTAGACACGTCTGAGCAACTCAAAATATAAAAAAAATAATAAAGTTGATTAATCTGAATTACATAAATTCTTTGGACTTGTCAAAATTAAGAAAGATCTTAAAAAATTCAGTCAACAGAGCTGTTTCCAACATTACAACAATGCTCAGACTATCTGAAAAAGCTAACTATAACTTAAAACTAAAAACCAAGGTTGAACAAAAGCTAATTAAGATGAAAGTAAAGTATATATATTTTTTACTGTAAAATAAAAGTTCAGTTAATTTTAAAAACTTTTCGGTTAGTAAATAATGTACCAGCAGCATTAGTAATGTTATTAATAGAGATAGATTGGAAATCAACCAGGTCTCTTATTTTTCTGAGTTCATAACTAAAGTAGGCTTTGTTAAGGCACTTCACAAAGTGAAAGTGATTAGTAAAATGTCCACTTAAATGTGCAGCCATAAAGGATTGTTATTTATGAGTGTAGGCTTGAAAATTTTTATTCAGTAATGAATACTTGAACATAATTGCGAAAGTTTAATAGCTTTATCTTAATTCTTTTTAGTCTTATCACAAGCTATTCAAGTTTTAACCCTCTTCCTTGCATTTAAAAACTGCTCATAATCAGTACATTACCACTTTTTTTATATTTTGCATGCAGCCTCCTCTTCTTTTTTTAGGGATTAGATTAATTCTTTTGGAAACCGCTAGGAAACTTACTTTCATTTCATATTGAGTTATTGACATATGTGTCCATCAATCAGTGCTGTCAGAAATTACATTCTGAGCTACCTCACAAGTACTGCTTGAGTCATAACTACTGTTAGGTTTCACCACCCTAATTTATAAGCCCAGGCTGGCATCCATAGCCGAGTAGTAGTGTCTCGGCCTTTCATCCGGAGGTCCTGGGTTCGAATCCCAGTCAGGCATTGCATTTTTCACACATGCTACAATTCATTCATCTCATCCCTCTGAAGATATACTTAATTGTTGTCCGGAGCTTAAAAAAAAAAAATTATAAGCCCAGGAAATCCACTCCCATGATGAGCAGAATTTAGATCTCAGAGAAGACTTTAAAACATCAAAGACATGAAATCCTTTTCATAAACAAATTTCTTCTGGACATAAAAACAAAAGAATTGGTAAATTTTTATTAAACAATGCTCTCTTTTATTACAGGAATATGTGAGTATAAAGTGCATGTTTCTTGAAAAATATAACTTGTTTTATGTTTTGAATGAGAATTTTTTGGTTTTAAAAAACTAGATAACTGTCCAGAAGGTACTTTAATTCTGGTATTCTACAGAAAACAGACTTTGTAAGGAAGAGAAAAGTACCATAGATGGGAAAAAACTTAGATACAATTATCACTTATAACATCTACATGTTTAAGGTCTGGGAATTAAAACTGATGAATTTTCTGCAGCATGACAGAAAATATACCTCATAGATAAAGTAGTTGAAGTTGCTCATAGTTATGTTGGATTCTACAAATAAACCAAGACTAACTTTACTGAGGAAATTTAAAACCCTGTTTACTTTACAGATAACTTTATTTCAAAAGCTCATAGGGATCCCTATTAGATGAGTAAAAAAGTGTTGGTACCTCTTTCATTACTGTTAGATATGATGTGCACAGCATTAAAAGAAGAGATTTAAAAAATGGAAATTAAGTTAGATACTACAGGTAGGTTGCTTGTCAGAATTCATTATTTCCACTCAGATTTCTCACTTCATTAGATAAATGAATACTGCAATATTTTTGCAAACAGACAGTATTCCAGGTTATAAGATGAAAGTTCTCAGCAAACATTCATTCAAAAAATCTTTCTAATGACACCATGTTCGAGTTCAACATCCCTTATTCTGCCTAGAAGATTGAACACCTTCAATTTTATGGGCAACCTAAATCTAACTCAATACACCCTGTCATTCTGAGTTAGGGAAAATAATTTTTGAAGCTTGTCATGGAAAGGTGTGAGATCCATAAACAATTACCACATACATACTATGTAAATGATCTACTAGTTGTAAGTCTATGTACTGATGTGATGTTACCATGTAATTATGATTCCATAAATGTCATTATCAACGAGTGGATTTTCCTCAGCTTGTATATTAGGTTGGTGAAACCAAGTAGTATTTATGATTAAAATTTTATTTACAGAATCATCATGACTATCAGAAAATTTTTCTTATAAATATTTTCAGTTAACTGCTATGAGCTGAAATAAAGATGAAAACAAAAAACTGTTATTAGAAAACCAGTTAATAATTTTACACCCAAGCAGAACAACTGAGCTAAGTTTCTGACAACTAAGCCGCATAACCCCCTTAGAAATTTGTATCCTGGAAAGTGAGGTTGTAAAGTGAAGTAAAATGCTGTTGACTCAAAATCAACACCAAATTAAGAAAGCTGAGTACATTCACTACAGATCATGAGGCACTCCTTAAAAGAAGATGCTTATTTTGTATACAAGTGCAATGTAATCAAAGAAAAATTGAGCGCTTTATATAATTGAGTAATATCGTATCTAATAATAATTTCCACAGAGAAAAAATTGAAAATTTTTGTATGGCTGAAAAAATAGTCCAGTACTTCTATAAAATTTAATCATAACTCAAAATACTTGTGTTTTTTAGCTACTGTATATCATGTCACTATCCAGATAATCTTATCCAACAAATTAGATATTTTCTTACAAAAAACTTGGAAATATTTCGAGAGTACAATAGACCTAACCTGAACATTTGGCAGCCAAATGTATTAGAGTTTTATATAACTGATTATGTCTTTTACTATTTAAAAATACAGATAAATATTTGTTTACCAGATTTATGTCAGATTTGAATACTTGAGGTGGAATATTTTATTTTAAATTGTGACAAATATCACATTATATCACCTGCATATTTTATTAATTATATTTAAGAGTAGCAAGATTATTTGTGTATTACTGAAATAAGAACATAAATAAAATACTATCTTAAAATTAGGTGATTTATTTGTCTTTTACAAGAACTTTGATAAATATTCATACTGACTTTAATAAATCTGTTAGAAAAATAATCTGTCATAAGATTCAATAAATTTTGGCTGGTTCCAATTGTTTTAACTTTAATAATGTGATATCATACTTCATCAGACCAAATGCGACAGCAACAACAAACTGCTGCAAAATTATTTGCCATTAACTAAGACTGAAAATACAAGTAGATGGGTAATCAATTTATTTGAAATGAAATCATACATTAGATATGGTTTATAATGAGACAGAGTGATGGCAAAAAGAGTCTGATGGTTTATACAGAGTGGCGCAAAAGTCAATTGACACTTGGTAAAAAATAATTATGAATAGAAAAAATATGACAAACACAATTAACTGTCTAGATCTGTATTGAAGTGAACAGTAGTGTCCGATTTGGTTTTCTGTGTTAAGTAGTTGTAATAATGTTAACGAAAGAAGAAAGGATTACTCCAATTATTAATGAGTTCGGTAGACATTTTACATCAAACCTTCTAAACAATGTACCACATACAAAATAAATTTGAACAACATGGATCTGTTACAGATGCGTCAAGATCATCTGGCCGCTCAATAACAGTTGCAACAGAAGAAAATGAATTGCATGTTTTTTTTAGCATTGATGCAAAGTCCATGAAAATCAGCAAGACAGTTAGCTTCTGAGCTGGAGTTATCATGAAGATTTGTACAAAGAATCTTACTCAAACATAAAGTCTACATTCCTAGTTTACTTTATGGGCTACATGAAAATGACCCAGATCAATTGATGTCTCAGTTTTATGAATTGATGGTTAACGAACAGAAACAAGATCCAGAGCTATTCATTAAAATTGTTTGGTGTGATGAGGCCAATTTTAAGTTAGGTAAACAAGTTATTAAGTACACGTAACTGCACTTACTGGCATTTTGAAAACCATCAGCTGTTGTTAGAACAACTCAATCAACCAGGTGTGAGTGTTTGGGGGGCGTACTCGAACTGTACTTTTTTGAAGGAACAGTGACAGGAGATAAATACATGGACATGATTAAAATTTATGTGGTACCAAGACTCAGACATGTGCTGAAAACATTCAAAAAATTTACTTCCAACATGATGGGGTGGTGCACCACTGCAGTCCATGATTATTTGAATGAAACATTTGACAGAAGAGTGATTGGTCAACAGGCAGATACCAACATGCCTCCACTTTCACCAGGTATTATGGTAATGGATTTTTTCTTAGGGGTGTCATCAAGGAGTCTGTTTATTATAGAAAGCCTCATACTATTAATGAACTTAAATATTCCATTTACAATGCATTCAATGATTTGGACAGTGATAGAGAACTATGTTGTAGAGTGTGTAACAGTGTTCCCAAAAGAGTAGAAAAATGTATTAACGATGCTGGAAAACATTTTGAAGATAAAATATAATTGTATTGTCTGTAATAAATTAAATAAATTCAGTACTTTTATAAACAAGTGTCAAGTGACTTTTGCATTATTCTATATATTACCTGCATTTAATGTATTAAATGTCTGATAGTGCAGTTAACGTTGAGCATTTTTGGGCCTGAAGGAATGCACAACATCAGTTTCAAATGAAGTTGTCAAAGCTTTGGATATGATAAACTAAGTGTTAAGGATTGAATTGAATTCCATTGTACTTTTTTTGCGTCTGAATATTTTTTCTCGATGGATTGAAATGAAACTTTTGTTTAGTTCTCCGAATCGGGATGGTGGATTCATCCTTTCGGTTTTTATAATTAATTCGTAAACGTATGTTATTCTTCGAACCAAAAATTAATTTCCAAAGAATAATTTATTAATTTGGATTGAAGAAATCCTTTCTTTTTGATTACAAGTTGTGTTAACACATTAGTGTTAAGTTTGATTTATTGGTTTATTTTTTGTTTATGTTTGTTGTTACTGCTTTGCCTGTTCGATGGATGTATGACTCGTGCTGTGGAATGTTACACTCTTATTTCGCAATAATTGCAGCTGCTTACGTCATTCTCATTCCTTCCCACAACTCGTTTTCACTCTGTTCACACGTTTGCAGGTGCGTGCTCTCTCCTTTGTTCTATCGTTCTAATTCTATTCAGTCTGGATCTAACATCGTATCGAATAAGACGTCACCGACTCCTGGATTCACCAGTTTTGTTTGTCCTTCGCATTCTAATGAGTTCAATTATTTTAATAATTTCAATAATGGTATTAATTTTCTTCAATTTGAATAAGATTCTATGTTGTTCGGGACCAGCCCGGCTCCGCTGCTAGTGACTTTATTATTTTCTTTCATCAATTTATATCGGTCGCTGTACCGTTACCAGTTTTAATTTTTATTGGAACATTCGTTTTCAATATTATTCGCAGTGTTACGTGAAACTATATCCAGCAGTTTTATTTTATTATTTTATTTCTTTCGTCGATTCACGTTTTATTTCTTTATATGACTACTGTTGTGCGATCAGTTCTTACTTATTTAATTTCCACTATTAAACTTCAATTGTTTCTGTTCTTATTCGCTTCTTGTTTAATCGCCGTAGTCCTGGACATCTGGATGCGTCTCTCTCATATATTCACTCTTTACGCTTCGCCTTCGAGTATCATCTATCTTTCGTATCATGTGGAAATATTGTAAAGTGAGTTTTTTGTTTAAGTTTTTTTATTGTTTTATGAAATTGATTGAAAATAACATTAACAGTATTGTTACATATTTTGTAACTTTTTTCTACATGCTTTTGAATATATTATTAAACATTAGTTTACATGTTTAGACAAAGTGCAGTTTTGGAATTGTTTTAATTCTAAATATTCCATGTAATATTTCCGTAAAGGGTATTATTTACGAGGGTGGTCTGAAAAGTTTCCGACCTAAAAAAGATACAAGACATTTTTTAGAAATTTTTTTTTATCTTTCAACATAGTCTCCTTGTACCTCTACACACTTCTCCCAGCGATGCTCCCATCTCTGTAACCCGTCCAAATAGTAC
>JAAAKQ030060144.1:0-34757 GCA_010016005.3 Zanna intricata
TGTATTATAAAAAATAAAGTATATTATTTTAATTTGCATTGTAATAATGATTAGTACTATTATTTTTTGTAATATAAGAAAACTTAATTACTACAAATGAAAATTTAGACTGATTTACAAAATTAAAGAAAAATTATTGCCTTGGGTCATATTGACCCAAACAGTACATGTGTATAATAAATGGGAACAGAACAGCAGGGTTAAATAAACTTTGGAATTGGGATTTTAATATTACAATATCTTACAAGAAACAATATTCAAATTTACAAATTCAGTGAACATTTTTGTTGAGGATATTTTAAAAAACAATTCTTGTTGATATATTGATGATAAAAAATGTAACTGCCTAAAGTTATAAATACAAGTTAATACCAGCATATAGAGAATGGAAAAGGTTATCATTGATTAATGAGGTTCCAATCACAACACAAAAATTTACTGGCTGATATCAGAAGTGAGATTTGTTCTGCATGCATTTAACTACTCTATGTCTGAAGAAATGTTATCTTGTAAAAATTAATAACGATATAATTAAAAATGTTCTATAAATATCTAAGCATGGAATAAACATAAGCATTCACTGAAAGAAGAAATTACAAAACACTGACTCAGCCATGTAAGTAATCCAGGATGATCCGTTATAAATTTGCACTATCTGCAATTATTTCACAAAAGATGATTTGAACATCCCTGAGGACTGCTGTGCTTGCTACTACTATCATTTGATATGAATATACTTTCTGTAGTTGAGCAATCAGAAAATTAAAAATACACTACACCTAAACTGGCAGTCTGTATTGTTTAGAGCTCATATCTTACAAGAGTCACTTATCCGTCAGGAGAACCGTTTTATCTATCAGTACCCCAGTCTAATTTTACAAAGAATTACATTATAAGGATTAAGACTAAAGAAAAGGAAAGTGTTAAAATTTATTTTCAAATAGTAAGGCATGGTAATCACAGAAAATGTTCTAGAAATAAACACAATAACAAAGAAATTATTATCCAGGAAGAAAAATACATTTTCTGGTTTAATGACAAAGCAATAATATCAGGTGATGACAGTAAATACAGTCATAAAAAAAGGTTGCAGAAATTAAAAAAATTGTATGTCAGAAACTACTAGAGATAATAAAAAACTTTTTTTTTAAATTCACCAACTCAAAAAGTTTCAATATGACGTCCATTGGTCATTCTGCAAACATCCAGTTGATACTCAACTTCTGCCCAGGTTTGTTGGATCATCGCAGGTATAAATGTGACAATAACAGCAGTGATCCATCGCCTTAAATTTTTTAATTGTAGACAACATTTTTAAAGCATTTCCATAGAAAAAAGTCTAGGGCTGTAAAATCTGGGCTTCTTGGAGATCAAAGCACAAGACCAGCCCTATTAATCCAACAATTAGGGAATCTTTTATTGACTGTGTCGAATGCCTAGGCTACAGTGTGGGGCACCATCGTGTTGAAACATTACAGCAACATAAAATCAATTTGTGTTCAATTTGATTTTTTTGGGCTTCATAAACAACTTTGATAAATACATTCAACTGCTTTGTCACTTGTTTTGGGCCATCCATGGGACTTTTTCACTTTCATGTTGCCAATTCCTTAAAATTTCTTGTATCACAATCTAATGCTGTTTGCATGAGAGGGATCATTGCCATAAACCCGATGCAAAGTCTACTGAACAGTTATACTGATTTATACTTCACTAACCACAAAACAGATTGTGCTTTCACTGAACTGTCGCCCATGCACTGACTGACAGTGACATTGTACGCATCAGATCAAGGTCATGGCCAGTCACATCTAAAAAAAACTTTATGATATCCTGATTAGAAAAAGAATTACAGAAATGATATAATACAAAATACTTGGGAAGAAGTCAAAAAACCTCTTACCAAAATGATTTAGACATATCTTACAAACAATTTTTTTTCTTTTATGCATCTTTTTTGCTCATCACTAGACTACAAATAGATTAACATCTATCAAAGCAGTGTATACATCACTTCTAAAATGCAAAGTAATTTTGCACAATACATAACCTTTTTCTTAAACTTATGCCATTTTAATATTTACCCTAAATCAGGCCTATTATATACCAAATTAAACAGAACATCTCAAAGAATATTACTAAGGTAATATTTTTGATCATTAATGTACACTAATAATTTATTAAAATAAAAAATGAGGAAAATAATCGTGAAGAGGAAAATTTTTTTTTACCGCACAAGTTTCTTAAACCTTTGAATAATTACACGTATTCTGAGATATACATATAATAGAACATTTTATTCTAAGAAAAACTGCCTTTATTTCATTATTTTACATGCAGTAGAAATGAAAATATAAAAAAAAAGTATAATGTAAATTCAATCACCAAAAATCGCTAGTTCCTTCTTCTCACTACGAAATTTTATAACATAAGTCTCATTCATACAGTACTTCCTAATCTCTAACTGTAAATAATCATTACAACACTATTTTCGAATCAAAAAGCCCAGTTTGTAAGAAGAATTTTAATTTTTGTCTATAATAGTGATCAACTAAAATAATGAAGATCAGACAACAAATATTACAGGTTACGAATGATCACTGCTGAGTTTATGTATGTTGTGTTCAAAACATAGGCTTTTGTTTATAATACTTGGACCACATAATACACTTACAAGAGATTTTTTATCCAAAATTCTTACCAATAAGTAGCAATAAACAAGATATTTTAAACATAAATACAACAACAAACTGCAAATAAAACTGTCAATGTAATCAATGACAGCTTACACACAAATACTACCTCTATTTTTCTTACTGTAGAAAATAGCTAAAATTCTTCCAGCAGAAATAAATTATATTATAAGAAGGGAATTTTGTGTTTAAAATGATAGTACAGTTAAGATTGGCTAACCTGTTAATTCAAAACACAAGTGGGATAATCTGTTGTCAAATTCGACAGTTGCAATTTATGGGATATACCTGTCAATTTAATTGACACTTAGCACTTCGAAGGTTAAAATTGGTGTTGATATTCTCAAGTCTACAGTAGACAAATGGTAGACAATGATGGCACCATCATGTTATAAGTAATACAAATTTTCTAATAATGTTACATGTACATAAATCACAGCAAAACAATCTGCAAGCAACTAATTGTTGAAATAATGAAATTATTTCTAATATATGAGTTTGTTTAAGAAAAAAAATTGAAATAAAAAACAACAATCTACTATTATTATTATTATTATTTACAAAAAATATAGAAAATTTAACAAATCATGAAATAAACTTCCCTATCAACCAAATCACCTTTTCTGCAGCACATAATAAATTTGTAACTTCTCTTCAGCACAACATTCCACATAAAATTCTGTCATTGGCAGTAGTAGTCTAATGAATGTTTTAAAACTGCTTTTAATTATAACCAACTAAATTTACTTCAGTGGATTTGATCATTTTATTTTCAAATATAAAAATAAATTTGAATTTTACAAGATATATAAATAAAAAAACAAATATAAAAAAATTATTTTACCATCACTATCTTATTAAAAAAACAGTCATAACTTGCTTAAAATGTTTTTTTAAAATTATTTTTACTGATAAAAACTCCATATCTCTCACTGTAGGTTTGTAAACTTTATAAAGAAGTATTTTTTCTATAGACAGCTTATATTCAAACATACAATAAACTTATCTAACCTAAATGAGGTAGTTGAACAAAATAAAAACCAATCAATTAGGAATGTAAATGAATTAAGCAAAAGTAAGTAGGCCAGTACTGAAATCTGTACGATCAGTGATTTTTCTTAGAGTACAATATTGGCATGCTTATCAAATAAATAGGGGTTAAATTTTTATTTTCATCATGTAGTTTCTATACGTAAAGAACAGTTAAGCCTCACTCCCACTACCTCATAACTATCATTCAAAAAATGTCTAATCTGATGACCAAAAATTATATACCTGACACCAGGACCATAGTTAGAAAACTGATGTTCAACCTAAAAGAAAAAAACACAAGAAAGAAAAAATATATAACATCAAACATAATACAACAACAAAATAAAACAATATTATAATAACAGAAATTACTGCACATGATAATTAAAATAGTGTTTCAAAAAACCTGTATAGTCAAATTTCAGATGATTATAACTGAAATCAGCAATAATAATAATTTTGTAAACTTCAGCTTGTAGCAATGTAGACAAGTTAATAGTATACTTTCTTTTTTTTTATGTAGAATTAACTTTTCAAAAGTAAATATCAAGGGTAAATTAGGAGCATTTTGTAATCGTGAAAAGATAATCTGATTATGAGAGAAAAGATCATTTAAAATGGTAGTATAACAAATAAACGGTCTCCTTACCCAACAAAAGAATGATGTTGATGAAGGAATTAAAAAATGATGTAGAGATTAGTCTTATAAAAAAAAGGAAGAAAACCACTCAATTACATACAGCTATCATCTTCTTTGAAATAATCTTATCATGCAGTAATATAATGCTGCCACTGTTATAATGAGTACAATCACTCCTTCCACTGCACTGATACAATGGTTCAAGGAAGTGCTACTATTTTTTCACACTGAATAATCAGTATGGTATCAAAATGGTTAGCTTTCAACCTGAGCTTCATCTGTGAGAAGAGGAGCAAAGTACAATATCTGTGGGACAAATCTGACAAGTATAAGGAGTATAGTAAGTACCCATGTTGTTGCTACAAAAAAAACTTTTTTATAAGCTGTGTGGATGAAAGCACTAACATTATGGAAAACCTAACTTCCCTCACAAAACAGTTCATGTTGATTGGGCCATATGACTTCCTATGAGGGTTTTTCCCTCATTATATTGCAGTAGAACTGGAAGTTAACACACTGCAGATTAAGTTAGATATGAAAATTTCCTGTAATAATCCTGATTATATCAGACATTGTTTTTTTACAAAATCTGGGAATCCTTATTTACAAGCTGCTAATTTTGTTCACATTCTCCACTATTGTACTTTTATGAATACCTGACCTCAAATGATATTGGGCCCCTCTTGGGGTAAGAGTGCCTACCAAAACATTTTGTTTGTCTAATTGCTTCTCTGCCAGAGACCTGCTGAATTATTTCAAAAACATCTATCACAGATTTCCTGTGTCAGATGCATATTTTGAAATTAACTCTCTGTTCTATTTTACTTGCAGAATGTATTGAAAAGATTCACTCATGCACCTTATACACATGTAACACAGTCCCAATGCATACAGAATGAACATCATTCTGCATGCTAATTCATAGCTTACCAAGGCTGTACACGTATGCCCATGATGTGCTCTGTATGTCATGTACAAGCAAATTTCCAAAAACTTTTTATTGCATCCCATATTATACAAATTTGGGAAGGCCAGTGCAATATTAGAGAATTAATGATACCAAAACAGACCAAAAACCTAACCTATGCAGAAAAAACCAATCATAAGAACAATTTTAACCTTCTTCTTCAGTAGGATTATAAATAATTCAAATTAAAATATTAAATCTTATAAAATATTAATAATCTTGATTTTTTGTTTAAATATATTTAACTACTATGTTCATAAAAATTATTACAAGGTTTTATGTTTAACTCTTAGAACAGCCACCTGTAAGCCCAAACATACCCAATAAGAAATTTTATAAAGGAAAAATTCTTAGAATTTTATCATCCACTAAAAGCAATGCAGGAGTATGATTGTAGGCAGATAGCAGAAGCAAGATGGTGTATAAGCTTTGTAAGCTAATTATGAAGGAAATACATCAAGCAATATGTGGTACCAGATATTGTACCCAATGGACCCTGATAAATATATACACAAGCAAGGTAGATTCAGAAAGTTGTCAGAATATGTTTATTTCTGACTCTACTCTTTATATATATATATTTCCTTTTACCAGTCTAAAAATGCTACAAACAACAATGTTAACTATGAACAACATTATTAATATTAAAATTATCCTCATGGAACAGCTTGTTAGACAGGCCAATTTTTTTCATTTCTATTCAAACATATGCTTATTTAAACAATGCTAATATCTTGATGATAATTTTTGAAGCAAAATTTGACATTCTATGTTATTCAATAATGGACTTCTGTACTTCAACAAAGTAACATAGATACTACATACACAATGTTGTCGCTTTTGTTTGAGAGAAAAATGAATGGGGAATGGGCCATATTGTTACATCATTTATGCTGCCAATGTCAAACAATTTCCCTTTTATAATTACACATTCAAACAGAAGTATCAATTCCTGGAAATTTTTACCACATATAAAACCCAAAACTTCAAAGTGAAAAGTATGAATCTTTCAACTGAATTTTAATTGTATTCAATTAGCACCAACTAATTTCACTCAACACTTATTCAATTTACTTATTGACAGTCTGTTCAATTTTATCTGAATTCAACAAAAACAGTCTTCAGAAAAAAAACATTAATAATAATAAAAACAAAAAAACAGCTTTAACACTTCAAGTATCAAAATGTAGAACTAATCTATCAATACAAGGTCTGTAAATAAAGTGATGAGACTGGTTCAGAAGAAATTTGTATTTACAACCAAATTATACGTGAGCTCTATCACCTTTGAAATAGTTCCCTTGGGAAGACACGCAATGCTTCAAATGATTTTCCCATTCTTCATAGCAGTGTTGAAACTTGGAGAGTGGAATATCCTTCAGATGTTACATTACATGTTACAATTTTTAAAATGTTTTCTACTGTTCCAAAATGGTGTCCTTTGAGGTGTCTTTTTTTAAATTCTGGAACATGAAAAAGTCGCAGGGACTCACGTCAGGTGAAAAAGATGATTGAGGAACAACAGGAATGTTTTTCTTTGCTAAAAACTTATTAATTGAGAGTGCAGTGTGACAAGGTAAATTGGCATAATGTAGCATCCGGTTGTCTTTGATGGCTGACCTCACAGACAATTTGTTCCCACAGTCTTTCAGAATTTTTCAGAAAATATATAATTTACAGTCTGCCCTGTAAGCAAAATCTCCTTATGGACAATGCCATTACTATCAAAGAAATAAATTAGCATGGTTTTAGATTCTGATTTGCTCATTTTGATTTTTGGAATGTGGTAAATTTGAAGAAACTCCTTGTTCTGATGTTCTGTTTTTTGGTCATACTCAAAACCAAGATTCATCACCAGAAATAACATTTTTTAGAGACTCAGATCAGTTTTAATGGATGGCCTCTGTGGTGTGAGTAGTAGTCTCAGCCTTTCATCCAGAGGTCCCAGGTTCGAGTCCTAGTCAGGCATAGCATTTTTCACACACGCTACACAGCGAGGATTCATTCATCTCATCCTCTGAAGATATACCTTAATGGTGGTTCCAGAGGTTAAAAAAAAACTTTTCAATTCACCCTAGAAGATTGCAACACATTTCCACCCTGTTGTTCGTTGAACAGTGAGGTTTTTTGAGACCAATTTTGCACAAACTTTTTTCATGTCCAATTCATTTATCAAAATTTGATGTAATTTGCTTCAAATTCAATTGTGCAATCACTCTCTGACATTTAATCATCAGTTGTAAAACATCAAATACATAATTCACTCAACACTGTTGTCACTTTTTGTCATTAACAGCCTTCCAGAGCGTGTATCGTGTTCAAACCTTAACTGAAAAAATTTATGTTTCAACATTGTTTCTGTACTAGTGGGAGAAAATAGCTGCGCATGGTAGCACACTCTCTCAGATTTCCATATATATATTGACAGCTAGTTGCGTAGCCAAGCTGTATAAACAGCTTGATGCTTTGGGTTGGTGTAAATATCAACAGCTCATTGGAAATATTATGTAGTAAAAATATTAAAAGACAAATATAAAGCCCTAAACACAAATAGCTGAATACGAATACCATGACTGTGATATACAAATGAATGTCAACATTTCAAAAGGTGTAAAATAATAAGCAATTTAGGTTTTACGATTATTAAATTTAGGGATGGATAAGTGGAATTATCCTTAATCATAGATTCAAGTGCTGGCATTTTGATTAGAAAGAAACATGCTACTGATGGTAGGGGAAGTACCCTTCGCAATTCCAAGCAGTTAAAACAGCTAACATACAAGTATGATTAAGCAAGTTTATTGATAATTTAATGTAACGAAAATCAATACTGTACAACAAAAGTGAGCTATTAGTAAAAACTTTATATTTTCAGGGAAATATATGTTTCTAAATGAGAAAGAGCAGGAACCTGAATCACAACTGTTGTTCAAGTGCACCCTCTCCAGTGATACCTATGTGTAGCAACTGCTAAATTTAAACCAACCAACACGAAAGTAACCAAAAGCATGCATATAAATTAATATGAACAGATAATCTTTAAATGTACTAAAAACTAATTTAAAAGTATATATAAGTATATATAAATACCAATTTCCAGTTACAACTTTCCCACTGACTTAATTTTTCAATGTGAACAAAATCAGTAACCGGTGACTTCTTTTCATTCAGAAGGGAAATTTTTAACTCATATATACAACCACTGTCAGACATACAACAAAACCTAAAAAATAAGAATCCCTATTGTACAATAAAATTATATAATTTATAAAATCACACAGTAATGTTAAAATTAACACCAAAACTTAAAGGCTCAATATGCATCATTGCTTTCTCTCTGTCTATCTTTCTTAGTAAAAAACTTATTCTACAAAAATTATCATAACAAAATAACAGTTAGATTGACCTGTTTTAATAATAAAAAAAAATCATCCAAAAGGAAACTGAAGTTATGAACTAGAAAGAAGAATAACCAGCAATAAATCATTCTAATAATTTTATAAAGCATGGCCCGTTCATACGATTATATAATGATAAATAATTAAATCCACTTACAAACAATTTTATATTTAGTTCTAGCATTTTTGGAATTAAATACTCCATCTCCAGGAACTTAAAACTAACATTTTTTAATATATTTTAAAAATAAAACTTGTGTAAATATTGTTTAATATTATAACTGGGGTCGGCATAAAATTAAAATCAAATCAATCTATGTCCCGTCATTGTAAATGCCTCCACAATTATGATAAATTTTATTTGGAACGGTATAATCAATTCTCTCTATAGTTAATGATTTAGTACCCATTTGTACAATACATCATTATCAAAGCTTATTTGCTCGTTTTGTTGAACGAGCAAATGCTTTGATAAACATAAAATAGATAAAATGATATTTAAATATAATAGTATTATATTATACTATTACAGTATAATATAATACTATTATATTTTAATAGTGAATTTATCAGTATTAAAATATATATGGTACTTATCTAAATTATTGGTAATGTTCATACTGTTTGAATAATCGAGTATATCAATAAAATTTTACGAGTTATAATTGTGTTATTTTTTATTTATAATATGTTTTGCAAAATTAGATTTTTCTGTATGATTTTTTTTAATACAATTCTCATGCTCTTGTATTCTAATATAGAATAAACAATTGATTTTGCCGATGTATTTTAATTCGCAATCTGCACATTTTAAGCTGTATACACCTTGTTCATTCAAATTGATTTTATTACAGTTTTTTATTTTAGATGGATCTATACTGTTTATGTGTTTTATTATTTTATTATTAGTTTGTAGTAGTTAGTATAATTTGCAGATTTTATACCAAATAATGTAAATATTTTGTTAAAATTTCTGTAATTTATGTTATACTCGAGTGTAGCATAAATATTATTATTAGTTAATTTTATGTTCACTTATGTGAACATGTATCACTTATTATACATCTCCCTTGTTAAAACTACATACAAATATTAAAGAAAAAAATTATAGAAAGATTTTTTTAATTGATTAATCAAACCAAAAACAGTCATGTCAAAATTACAATAGCATTTGCATCCACAGGAAATATGCATCATTGTATTAATTATAAATATAAACTGTGTAAACAAAGGTCATTTTGGTAGAAAAGCAATACATTAGGAAATGTTATAGTTGTTATAGTATTATGTAATCTTATAAGATGATACCACAATTGTAAAAACAAAGTGTTAATTACAAAATTACCCATGCAACTCCTAAATTAGTGGCAGATTAAAAAAAAAAAAAAAAAATAGAGAGTAAGATTTTATAACACATACAAGATATTTATATATCTATATAACGTTACTAATAATCATCACTCACATTCAGGTAATTATCATGCTACATCAGCTTTTTCAGACCCTAAACTATTTAACACCAACTATCGACTCCTCATTAGTTTCAAACTGCTCAGGAGCCACTCAGACCTTCATCTTGGCAGAGAAAAGGCACCTGTTTAGTACCAAGTCCAGTCTATGGGAAAATAGTAAAATCTCCTACCTGAAGTAGTCAAGCAAGGCCAATGGACAACTTCTGTAGTGTTGTTCCATACATAACAAGTACTTTGCAAGCAAATCATGCCACATGTTTTTACTAAAAGTTGCATTAAATAACAACCATAAACATCTAACATTTTAGTGATTCAGATTCTATAAACTCTGTTATAAAAATTCCCCACATTCTAGACAGTAGCTATCGTATTTAGATTCAATAGTCCTAGCATAAATTTGCTTGGTAAACAAATATTTTTAGGTGAACAAATTAATATTTCCAGTCTCATAGCACCAATTCTCAAAGTGATATCACTTGTTAGCAATATTACCATAAAAATGACAATTACTGATCGATCCAAAAATGCTGTATCATTCATCTCAGAAAAAATATACATTTGGTGGAAGCAATAATAACAAGTGTCATGTTTCATTAAACATGTTTTCCCAGCATGAAGTGGAATGGACAGAAGATAGATAGTTAATGAGATCATTAACTCATTAACTCTGGATGCACAACATTAACAACAACCACTTTATGTTCTAAGTCCAACAAGAAATCAACTTTAGAATAGCCACCAATTCGTGAAGTAACACTGAAGTTTATAAAATCTATATATTCTTTTAGTTCCATGCAAGGTGTAAGCATTATGTGATATATAATAATAACAAAATTTAACACTACAGCATGAAATGCTGAATATGGACCTTTTTATACAATAGTAATGTGCAAGCAAGGTTAGATTATTCATAACAAAAAGATTATTTAGAGCAGCAAGCTTAATATTACCATTGTATCCATTACCATAGACATTCTATAACATCTTAAATTTCTCATGCAATCTAAATGTACACATTATAACTTATAGAATACATTTAACACTATTAATAATGTACATTAAAAATAATCACAAAAACAGAACAATTAATCGTAAATTTATATAAGTATATTAAGAAAAGTATAAATCGATTATCATTATTATCTAGTATCAAACTAATTAAATAATAACTCTAAAGATAAAAGTTATATGCTTATTATTTTATAATAATATATTAGTTATATTCTTTTCTGCAAGACTGCAGTATATATCAATGAATAAATCCTGCATTAAACAGTTTTCAATTAATTAATTCAAGCTAGTGTCAGATGAACCTAGAAATTAATTTTTATGCAATTTTCTTTTATTAAATATATTAAAAAAGATGAAACAGATTTCTTACCCAGGAATTAACAGCCATAAAAAAATTACTAAATATAGAAGTCATACTGCATGATTTTTTTTTTTATGAATTGATAATAATTAGGGTAGCTTATCTTTAATGAATAATATAGCAGATTGAAAACAACACCTAAACAACCAGAGTTGAAAACAATAAGGATGATATTTTATTCAATGCATTACAATAATAAACAAAACTGTTGTTTTTATTTGTATAAGCAATGCATTTCCACTTACCAACAATATTTTTGATGTATTATACAAGCGCTTTCAGAGTAATTACTCCATCTTCAGGGATTATTTAAAACTATGAATTTGTAACCAGGCATATAGGACACATGTAAGATTATAATTAAAATGAAATTAAAATTGATATTTTCATAACAGTTGGTCATCAATAATTAAAATAAGTTATACATTAAGTAAAATACAACATCATGTCAGTAGGATGTTTGCGATTGTATAAGAAATGAAATGAAGTATTATCAACCAATCAATTATTAATTATCGTTTAATTTGTTTGGATTAAACATCATTATCAAATTTGATCTGTTCATGAAAATGAGCGATTTGTCATTCCAAAATATTTCTGATCACAGTTTTCACACCTAAGACCATGCACTCCTTGTTTTTCTAAACAGTGCTTGTTATCAAATTTTATAGAAGGATCCTCATTATTTATGTGTTTGTTGTTTTTAGTTAAAAAATAAATATGTAAAACTTATTTATCAAAATTCAAAAAATAAAAAATATCAATTATTTTGTTTACTTATTACTCACAATTTACCTTCATTGACACTGATGTATCTTCTTTGATATCAAACCCTTACTCTACGAAACCCTCTAACTACTTTCTACATCATTCTTTCTCCACTTCCAGCCTACTTAAGGATACAACTGAGATAAAAGATTTAATGAGTAAGGTCATGTTTTTCAAGTTTCGGATTGGATATACTGGTTTTTACAATTTCAATGTGAATTTGATAATAGTGGTTTGGTTTTGGAACAATTCTGTAACTGAATTTTGATCATTAGATTTTTCTTTTTTATGGTGGGTGTTTTACTTTTTTACCATCAGTAATAAGGACTATAATTACTTGTCACCAGCTCTTATAAGGCTTTGTATACAAGAGGAATTTTATTTATTCTCCTCTATCTGTGTGATTTGTTATTTAATATAATATTGGATTACATTTAGAATAATTTTTGATTATATTTTAAATTTAGAAATACAGAACACTTCATTATTCCTGTACCAACTGCTTTTTGATAGTAGTGGGTGCAACAAGGGGGCTACGGCTGCATAGTAGCTAAAAATTTTAAACTAACTTAAAAGTTAAATTTTTCTGGTCTAAGCTATCATAAAGGAGAAAACACCGGGGAAGGTGACGGAGACTGCAATGAAGCCAACAACTTCCTGGCAAACGGTAAAAGAGGTGATACCAAAACAGACTGTCACTGGTGCTGCCACAGAGGATTTACATGTAAAGGATCTTCTCCCTAGAACCACTTTGGATGGCAGAAAGGGGGCCAAATGACTGAAATCTCACAACAATCCTCTACTGAAGAGGAAATCCGTCTGGAATTAAAGGTATTAGTCCAGAGATTCGAGAGACTGGCTAAGGAACTTATATGGGGGGGGGGCCTTCGGGAAAATAATAGGCGTTCAGTCCTCTGAAATCGCAAGAAAGCTGGTTTCTGAAAAGGAAATCCCACTTAGTATAGTGATTAAAAAGAAAAAAAAGGTGGAGCTGTTTTACCCAGAGGAAGAAGATGAGGATAGGGGTACAATCGTGGCAATAATCTTAGATCAGACAAAGGAAGGCCTCACTAGAGGTGCCGACATAGCTTTGACCAAGAAGATGGCGACCCAAAGAGTACACTTTTGTGCTCCAAATGAGAGTTTCAGGGTAAGGGTCGCCAAAATACTAGAGTTTTGGTATAGGAAGAACAGGTTAAATGAAAGAAGGATCGATCTATACCTTGTGGACCCTGGTACCAAGAAGCCCCCCACAATCGGAGGGTCCTACTTCCATGCTTGTGACGGTTCGTAAAACGGGCTCTAGTTATGCCGATTTGTTCAGGCAAGTTCGAGAGGAGTTTGGCAAAGACATGGCCGACGACATCGTATATGTTAAGAAGGCAGAGGCAAGGAAGTCCAAATAAGAGTCCAGGACTCCTCCAACAAAAAAGAAGACAGTGCAGAGGTGGGCAATAAACTAGACAATGCCACTATTGCAGATAATCCCTTAGATCGAATGTCCACTAGCTTCTCCATTAAGGGCATGGACATGGACGTAGAGACTGGGGATATTGTGGAGGCGATACGCAAGGTAACGGGAAATAATACCCCAATTAAAGTTTCGGGCTTGCGGGTCGCCTTTGGAGAGACTAAGCACACAACTTTTCAGATCCCGGCAAGGGCGGCGGAGAAACTGGAAGAGAGAGATCGAATTGTAGTTGACATTCCTGCAAACTTGTGCTCAAAAAAAGAACAGAGATGTTTTAGATGCTGGCGGATCGGACATGCAACGGCCAGATTTGAGGGTTTCGACCGCACTAGAAACCCCATAAACGGATGGCGGAATCCAAAAATTGGATCATAGATCAAGAGGGCGATGTGGCATCGTAAATGTCACCAGTAAAGCTGATGTTACGGAACTAAACAGAAGAAGAGGCTTCGTTAGTTTTTGGTTGGGGGGTTGCTTTCATCATGGGGTATATCTCCCCCAATTGCGACGAGGATGATTTTGAGAGGATTCTAGATGACCTCGAATTTTCAATAAGGACGACCCCCCATCCTCTGATACTATTGGAGATTTTAACGCAGAGGCTTATGCACTAGGTGGTATGCGTAATACTAGAAGAGGTCAAAAACTGGCGACAGTAACCAGAATCCCTCTCGCAAAGTCCTTCGTCGGGACCCCCACCTTTATAGGCAGGGGCTCGGGATCAGTGATAGATATTAGACGTAACTGGAAGCCGACACAGAACCACCAGGTCTGTACTTTCTCGGATTCTGTGATAAAACGGGTCGACTAAGAAGAAAACATAGAACAGGACTACAATTGTTCATTCAAGAAGAAGCAGATAAATTGAGGCCCACAAGAGACAGAAATAGAAAAGCCACATACTGGTGGAAACCTATGATCGGCGCCCTGAGAAAAGAGGTGCTCCATTTGAAACGAAAATGGCAGCGTTGCAAACGCACACATTTAGAAGAAGCCCAAACAGAACTTTTATACAAAAGGGCACAAGGGAAATATGCGTTCGCCATCAAAGATGCGAAGAAAAGATGTTGACAAAAACTATTGGAAGATTTAAATGAGGACCCGTGGGGCGGACTTACCGTATAATCATGAAGAAGTGCAGCGTCCCGTTGTCGAGGACAATAGCTGAGTCGGCAATACAGAAATTGTTCGACCTCACTCCCGCATGGATTCCGACGGTAGACTGGATAGCCCTCCCAGATTCACAATTGGAGAATTCTCGGAGGTCGTCAAGAGAACTAATTTTAATAAGAGCCCGGGTCTCGACGGAGTTCCGGGCAAACTAGTGAAGGGGATGATTAAAAAAGACCCGTGGACGATTCTCAACAGATTCTCTAACGATTTCGTTAGAGATTCTTCTGGACGTGAAAAACGCGTTTGGAAGCGTTTCGCATCCTGCCATAATAGAGGCTCTCAGGTAGAAAGAAGTGACTGGATATTTATGCGCTGTTGTGCGAGACCTTTTGAACAATAGGAGAATAGTTATAGATACAGAAGAGGGGGAACTTCACCGCTTTCTGGGGGGAGGGGTGCCTCAGGGATCTCCCCTGAGCCCCCTCCTTTGGAACATTGTGATCGATGGTGTTTTGAGTTTGGAATCGCTCGCGAATGTGGGTATGGTAACTTACGCGGACGATATTGCAGTCCTGATGGACGGAAAAAATGAGATAGAGCTAGAGGAACTAGCCAATAAAATAATGGTATAAATCAGCGCATGGATGTCTGGGAGAGGACTCAAACTTGAACCGACTAAAACACAAGCAGTTGCCATAGTGGGGAGGCGTAAGCTACCCACTAAATTAAGTGTAGATGGCGTAGAGGTGACCACCCAGTCCACGGTAAAATATTATGGTTATGGTTGCAGAGTAATGGATTGTTTACTCAACACATTGACTAGACCAGTAAGAAGGCGGAAGTCACTATGAATAGTCTTGGCAGACTTATGGCTGCACTGAGAGGCCCTAGTTCCTCCAAGCGTAAACTCATTTTGGCGGTCACGACATCAATGCTGCTTTACGCGGTTCCAGCATGGAGCACGGCGCTGGCATCAAGAGAAACGTGATTAGACTACAGTCGGTTCAGCGCCAAGGTTGCTTGAAGATTACTGGGGCATAAGGACTGTGTCGGCGTTGGCGGCAGGGGTGCTTGCAGGAGTACCCCTCATTGGCTCACCACTCGTCTGAGGACCCGGGTCTATGGGGCATGCCCCGGGGTGATGGAGAGGTAATGTTAAATGAGTGGCAGGAGATTTGGAGGGTGGCTTCAGTAGCTAAATGGACAAGACGTCTGATACCTGAGATTGGCCCATGGCTGGGGAGGGCCTGGGGTGAGGTCGACCATTATCTTTCCCAGTTCCTCTCTGGGCATGGAGCATTCAATGTTTACCTGTCCCGGTTTGGCAAGCAGTGTTGAAATAATTGCCTCTACTGTGGGGACAGAGAGACTGTGGAGCATGTTATCCTCCAGTTCCCAGATGGGAGGATATACAGAATGAGTTCCGGGATAATGAAGAAATATCTGAAGATATAATGATGGCAATGCTGAGATCAGCGGGATTGGGAGCGGGTGCGTAGGTGGATAACACAAGACTATTCATACCAAAGAAACAGATAAAGGGCTCTGGCAAGATGCCTAACAAAGGTAGCCTTGGGGAAGGGGACAGCTCCCTGCAGAGTCGCAGTTGGTTCTCCTTTAAAGGGATGGGCTGCGACAATGATGCACAGGGACTCCCTGACCCTCGAGGCTGGGGTACCCATGAAACCATACACGTAGGAGCCCGGGAGATGGAGTATGGGGACTCCTACCCTGCAGACAGGAACACCACACGCACACACCTACTCCCACAAAAAGAAACACCGGAACACAGATACACACATACACACAACACTCACACTACAAAAAAAAAATTAAAAAAATAATAGTGTGTGTGTGTGTGTGCACGTGTGTGGGTGATGAATTGTAAGAATGAGAACCTGTTCTTGTTTTTTCTTTCGATATGTTTTTTGGTTGGAGGAGGCTGAATCTTGGTCACAGACAGAGAAGACTTCCGATGACAATTCCCCTCGAGACTGAGTTTATGTTTAATTGCGGGTCCGGTCTCGGGGCGGAGAAGAGCGATGAGGGAGGTTTAGTTGGTATGGGGCAGGTTATTAATACCTGCCGGCCTCTGTAGCCGAGTGGTAGCGTCTCGGCTTTTCATCCGGAGGTCCCAGGTTCGAATCCTGGTCAGGCATGGCATTTTTCACACACACTACAATTCATTCATCTCATCCCTCTGAAGGTATACTTAATTGTGGTTCCAGAGGTAAGAAAAAAAAAAAAAGAAGTTATTAATGCCTAACAACACCTTGGCGGAGTCTGTTAGCTAGTTCAGGACGGTGAGCGTCCTGGGTCTGAACCCTACACACCCCACGATGACCCTGTGATTGGCGTGCATAATTGGCATTCCTTCATAATTGCAAAAAAAAAAGTTATCAGATTATTGCAACTACAGGTCAGCTTCCTTCTGCATGGACTAGTAGCGAGCCGGCACTGGAGACATATAAGATGGAGACAGTTATGATTAAGATTATAATGGAAATTGTAGATGGTAATTGTAGTTGGTCAAGATTACAATGGTCAAGATTGAGACAATTATGGGGTGTTGTATGCAGACCTACTTATAACAGTCAGATCTGAGATGATGGCAACTGAAATTTTGTCTATCAGAAAGGCTGGCAACCAAATGGAGATCAAGGTGAAGAATGATAAAGATGAATATTACATGGGATATTACCAAGGTTATTTTATTCTATTACCAATTACTTGAAATAATGCCTAAAGGCAGGTAATATCCTTGGTAATAAATTTTTTTTTTGTCTAATCTCCAGAACCACCGTTAAGTTATATCTTCAGAAGATGAGATGAATGAATTGTAGCGTGTGTGAAAAATGCCATCCCTGACCGGGATAAAGGAGGGTATTACCTGATTGGTACTAAAGGAGGGTAGTTTTAGTATTCATACAAAAACTAAGACTATCGTGCGGCTAATTGCACATTGAAGCCAAAGTGCTTAACATGTAATATAGAGGGGTATGGCACTAGGAGTAAGGGCACTATGCCCTTAAGGAGCAAAAAAAAACACCGAAAAAGTCCAAGATATGGAAAGCAATAGATTGTACTAGGGAAGGACTGGTCAGTTCTCAATATGATAATGAGAATTATCATGATGATTAAGCACAATTAAGCATGATAATTTTAGATTAGCATGGGATATGCTGACTATTTATGTTTCGGGGGTGGGTGTGGACATAGCGCTCCTCTCCAAGCCGTATGTTCCTTGTCTGGGTCCAGAATGAATTGTATAAGAGGATGGTGGGGCAGCACTTTGGTTGTGCGAGTCTCTGCTAATGCAAGATGCTCACAGACAGTGGTTTTTGTAAGGGCAAGGATAGCTGGAGTTTATTCATGCTACCTCTCACATCCAAATAGAGCTACAAGGAAATTCTGACAAACATCTGTAGGGATTTATTTATACATCAGCCGACGCTATTAACTGCCAATTTTAATGCTTGGACAATAGCCTGGGGCTCATCAATAATGAATGCACATGTTAGACTAGTTATGGACATAGTCGCAGTCTAGATATGGTCTGCCTTAATGATGGAGACATTTACATCTGCACGAGAGGCACATCTGAGTCCATTGTGGACTTAACATTTGCCACACCGGAGATGGCTGTAAGGATTACAGACTGCAGGTCTTGGAGGAGTTCATGAGCAGAGATCAACCAATTCTGATGATAATTTTGGATAATGGCCATGACAGCGGTAGTTCACCTGCGTTTGTGGGCTAGAGTGTAAAGTATTTAGACACAAGTACTTTTGCTCAGGTCCTTGATGTACAAGATGTATGTGATGCAAAGGCAGTGAGGAAAAGGCTCAATGCCTAACAGATTGTCTGGTAGAGGCCTGCCGGGGTTTAGCATGAAAATATAGCAGAACGGGACACCCACAAACTTACTGGTGAACTCTTACATTACCAAAAAAGGGTGGATGGCATAAGGCTAAAAGGAGGATGACCAGGGTGTACCTGCACTACCTGAGGACTAAATATGCGACTTACTATATGGAATGTAGAAAGGAGCTTACTGGACTCATTCGTGAGTCAAAACACAGGGCCTGTAAACAGTTATTTCAGAGGTGGATGCTGATTGGTGGTCTGCCCTACCAATCAAAAATCAGATTTTCGATCGGTTTTTTGCACCACCAATCAGTTTTTTTTTGGAGCCACCTCCGAAATTACCTCTGGTACCTGTAACTTGAGACCCAGATAAAGTGAGGGTCTTCATAGAGTCTTTTCCCCACAAACAGGAGTTAGTAGTGGAAATTAAGGAAGAGATGGAACCTCTGCCTCCCTTTTCCAATGAGGAGCTCATGATAGACATATTGAGAGTACCAGTAGATAGGGCACCAGGCCCAGACTGGCTCCCAAACCTGGTGGTAAAGGTGAATAGGATGGGTTCCTGAAAACGTACAATACCTGTCTCACTGAAAGAGTTTCTCTAGAAAGGTGGAAGAAGCAATGGCTGGTGTCTAACTTGGGGAGGGATCTGTCACCCCACTACTCATACCGGCCGCTGACCATGATTGACTTGCTTGCTAAAATATTGGAGCAAATGATCCAACAGCGCATATCGAGAGCTGTGGAGGAGGCCGGTACACTCTCCGCAAGGCAATTTGGCTTTTGCAGGGGTAGATCCACCTTGGATGCTGTGGCAGGCACATGGTGATACAAGGAGTTCTACGAGAGGTGGTGGATGTCCTGGTAATGCTTGATATGCGAAATGTATTTAACTACATTTCACACATCGCAATAGTGCGTTCCTTGGCAGTTTTCGATATCCTGGAGTATTTAACAAGAATGGTATATCTTAGCGGAAGTAAGTTGATATGTCAAGTGCAGCATGGGCTGGTCGAATGATGTCTAGACAACGAAGTGCTATTGGAGTCAGTCCTTGGACAGACTATCTGGAATGTCACAAATGACGCGGAGTTCCGGGTTACTCAGCTTCATGAAGTAGCCTTATTTGGATGTGCAGATAATCTTGCTATGGTGATCGACACCAATATTTGGGGGAGGCTGTCAGAAAAATTGGTGATTCCTTCTCAATGATCAGTGCCTGGATGGCTGGTGTTGAGCTGGAGCTTCGACACCAATATTTAGGGGAGGCTGTCAGAAAAATTGGCGATTCCTTCTCAATGATCAGTGCCTGGATGGCTGGTGTTGAGCTGGAGCTTGCACCAGAAAAACCTGAGGAAGTGGTTATTACCTCCATGTAAAGAAGACCTACACTGACTTTCAAGTTGAGGGTAGGATATTTACGAGGCTTAAATAATTAATTTCAATTAAGTAATTTGGGATTTGGATCGATTCCAGACTTAGGTTTGGAGTCCATGCCATTGAGGCTAGTGAGAAGGCATAAAGCGTGCTGCACTTGACTGCCAGCCTCCTTTCAAACAGGGGTGCACCACTCCAGCAACACAGGGGGTTGCTAGTGGGAATCGCATATTCTGCACTAATGTATGGAGCCGAGCTGTGGACAGGAGTGGCTGAATAAGGCAAGTATAAAGGAAGAGGTAAGTATAATAAGAGAGAGGTTACGTGAGCAGAAAGACATATCATCTAAAGATAGGAAATGTGTAGCTGAGAATATGAATGATAAGTTGATGGTAATTTGGCAGAAAAAATGAGACCGTAGTATGAAGAGCCGGACTCAACAAATAGTAGAAGATCTGAAGAATTGGTGTAAGAGATCACATTGCTCACTGGGATATTGCCTAACCCAATTCTTGGCATGCCATGGCAGCTTCCGTTCTTACCTATATAGGTTCAAACTGACCTCTTTGGACTTTTGTCCTGAATGTGAGCTGGTGGAGACTCCAGAGCACGTCTGCTTTCACTGCCCATGCTACAATGAAGAGCAGAGGTAAATGCTTGACAAACTGGCCCACTAGCACATGTTTAGACTGGATGAATTTCAGCAGATCCTGATGAAGAGCGAAGAAGACTGGAAAGCTATTGAGGAGCATACAGCTGAGCAATCCCAATCGTCTGGAGTCGCATAGTTGTGATGAAGCTGTGGGCACTTCATTCCTGGTACCACACTCTATTCCTGGTGTGCACACTGTTTTGTGGCGAACAACAGTTGCTGTGTTGGTATGTGCTTTTTTATGCATGCGTGTGTATGTGTTCGCACGCGTGTATGTCTGTGTGTGTGTGTGTGTGTGTGTGTGTGTGCACGCGCGCGCGCGCTATACTCCATTCCTTAAGTAATGCCACATGGGTCGTTCCAGGAGGAGTGATTAGCCAGGAATGGAATGGTTTAGTTGGTAGTTTATTTTATTCTATTAGCTGCGCATGTATATGCCTACATGCGCAGCTAATAAAACTTTGTAGAACATGTTGGCAATGCCAAAACTACCCAGGCTAGCCTGAATGTCTAAAAAAAAAAGAAGTCTATTAAAGGATCATTTTCATTCTTCCTTAACTCACTAATTCACAAATACCATTTCTTCTTAGCCACTTTCTTATTCTTCAATACAATGATTCTTCAACCTCTTAAGATCTTAACATCTTTGATCATAAGTGAGATAACACTCCATATCCCACTTTCGTTTTTATGTCTCAAATTATCATTTCCTAACTCCATCTGTCGTCACCAATACTTTTTCTCTAAATAATAATAGAGTTCATTCACTTGGATTATTAATATTATGGTTAAACTACAGCTCAAAGTATTTTCATTGTATTGCTCTCATGGTATTCAATTTCCAGTGTCAACAAACACTTCAAAGCAGATACTTTAGACTTCTCTAAAAATATTAATAATAATATTATTAATAAAATAAACAAACATAAATACCTACTCTTATTATATGAATAATACAGTAAGATTATTTTTTTTTTTTTAGATTATTACTTGATGCAACAAAATGTACTATAATGAAATCATAGATTATTTAATTAGATCTACCATGTACCTAATTACTTACTTTATCATATTCTCCTAATAACTGATATTGCACACTCATACAAACCAGTGGCTATCTCCTTACAATTTAAAATATTTTTTCAGTGATAATTCTGCTCACCAATCAAAATTTACTGAACCAATCTCAATATCAGTGAGTGATATCCACTACACACAGAGGATAATAAAATTCAGAAGGGTTCCCAAAAAACTTTCTCACAAACATGATACATTATGATGCTTTATACATCATTAATATTCCCTTTTTCATAAAATGTCAGTTTCTGTTAATATTCCTAGAGATGTCAATAATATTATTTTGCCAATTGCTTTGAAATATAAACTGAAACTACATCAACTGTAAACCAAACTTCACTAAAAAAATATTTCAATTGCTAAACGCAATTCAAAAAATATTTATACAAAATTTTAATAAAATCTCAGAAAAAATATGAATTAATGAACTTATAAAATTAAAAACATCTAGGTGTCTATTTACTTGTGACGAATGTTTTAAGTCAACACCCTCAAAAAATGTATAAAATAACTATTCCTCATTCTTTTTTCATAGTAT
This sequence comes from Zanna intricata, assembly GCA_010016005.3. Taxonomy (NCBI): domain Eukaryota; kingdom Metazoa; phylum Arthropoda; class Insecta; order Hemiptera; family Fulgoridae; genus Zanna; species Zanna intricata. Next base: position 22,438 of record JAAAKQ030060144.1, read on the forward strand.
AATAAAAATAAAACATTTTCTTGTAACAAGGGTAAATCAGGATACCCTTTAAGATATTCCTTTTGTATCCCTTTACCCAAGGGATACAAATCAGTACCTATAATCAGATTCAACTAAATAAATAATTACTTTTAACTTATAGAGCTTAGCGTCTTATTTTTGTACAATTACTAATTTGCAATTAAACAAAAATATTATTGTTAGTGACATGCTATGCTAAGGATATTCCAAAACATTATCTCAGGGACAGTCAATAGAGTAATCCCTGATTGTAATTATGAACTTACAATAAGTTTTAAAGCAAAACAATCTTAAAATAATGTTATATAAATTATATTTACCATTCACGTATTCTGATTATAGGCTGGTATTCATCCATAATCTTTGGTATAACACCTTCATTGCTCAACTCAATTAATTGTGCTGTACACTTTTTATCAGACATGGATGATGTATTCAATATGTGAAAACAAGCTCTGCCCTCAAAATCAAAATATTGCGGGAACGCTTTTTTGTACTGCTGAATGCCTCCATTTGATCCCATTTCCCAGTGTTCACACTCATCTGAAATAGCAGTTACACATCCACTATCAAAAACTACAAAATACAAATAAATAATAACCAAAAAAGAAAAAAACAATGCTTGATTATAACATTTTCATTAATATAAGTTAAAATAATACTTGATTATTTTATACATAATATAGAAAAAATGGATATTAAAAAAAATCTTATTTCAATTAATTCTATTAATTATAAGTAGTAAAATAATTATTTATTAGAATAATTATTAGAGTATGGATCTTGAAATATAATGTATTATATCACTGAATATTTAAATGGATTTCATATTTTAAAGTTTCAGAATAAAATTACAAATAGTAATACAATTTTATCAAACATCAAAATGTGAAAATTTACACATTTTAAATATTTATTAGGATATGGCAGATATTATTAAACTAATAGGAAAAAAATTTTTTCCCCACCATATAATCTTGTGCTTGGGCATATGAGATGAATATTGTACCATATGAAAAATGTTATGCCTGATCAAGATGAAAAGCTGAGATGCTACCACTCTGCCATGTAGGTCATCAGCATGGTAGATCTGATCTTGTAATTACATACTTTTAGAAATATTGGTTTTAGTGAATAAAAAGTCATTTGATGCCATATTAACAGACTAAAAATCTAAAACTACGAATTATCAACAGCAGACACTTAAGTTCAGAGTTTAATCATAGAGATCCAATTATATAATCAAATACAATTTATTAGGATTAAAAGATCGAACATGATGGCAAAACCTGGTTAAAACAAAGTACTGTTAAAATAATTAGAACCTAGCTTCAAAACCAACCTTCACTATTTAATAAATTCCTTCCAAATATGTTTTTTTTACAAATCCAATAGTACATATACCATGGCAGGATACACTTCTTCTTTCCTTCTCTTTTTAAATTAGCAGCACGTTCCCTTTCTGCTTTGTTTCTGAGAGCAACATTCTGAATAATCCAATTCCATGAACGACATACTAACCTACACTTAAGGATCAAATCTTCTACATTAACATAACTCAGGATCAGGACCAAAATTTCTTCAGGAATAAAAAAATTTTTTTTTATATCTGCATTACATACAACCGAAAACACGAATCCATTGGCGTCATGTATTTCTTCCATCTTTCACAATTCTATCTGATTCATACTTCATACCCAAATATTTGACAAACGCACAAAACTTCTCATATGTAGGTTAAGACACAAAAAAATTATCACCAACATTAATAACTCAAGAAATACTAATATAAAAGAAGAATGAAAACTAAAAACTCCAATAACATCATTTACAAGAACACTGATAAGATGAACGAGTTTGGTTACTTTCTATTATAATAATCTTCAACGATTTTAAAATATTGCAACACGAATATTTTTGTCGATACTAATTTTTGTAACTCGATACTAATTCCATCGAGATATCGAATACGACAGGAACTAAATAACGGATGAAAAACTACCTGTAAACGCAACGCCCTCTTGGAAAGTTGCTGATGATAAGATAATCTTGCTCTATTCACAAGCGCTGGATATACGAAGAAAAAATTTATCACTTTGCTTTAAAAATAAATTTACTGTATTAATTCTAAAATTAAGTTTTTAAGTTCATTAGTAATTTAGACTAGTTAATGTTAGCGCTACAGATATGAGCTCTACTTTATGTATGCCAACGTAAATTTCGTATGCTCTGTGTAAGAAGTATTGTTGAGCCAAACTCTCTGGTCGCGGTGGCCGTGTCGTTACTAGCCTTTTGCAAAGACCTTCACTCTTTCACTCTAGTGGCTCTATCCCGTTCATGTCATCTGAGCTTCATCACTGCTCTCGGAGTAAGAATCGCTCTCCAATAAGATTAACGATTCAACAAGGTTGTTGATATTAAATTCCGTTGATAAATACTAATCTTCAATTTTTTTTTTATGCAGTCTTCTTGGCCCATACTACCAATCTTCTCTTCGGTTAGTGTTTGAACTTGACGAAAATTAAAAGATGTATTTTTACTAGCGACGTAGTCTTTAACATCAGCACATATGAGTTAAATTGGGTTGAGATCCAGATAATCTGGCGGCAGTCTTAAGAAATCATGACCCTTCTCTTCAACAACATCAAGGATATAGCGGCAAAATCTAGGTTTGTGCAGTTTTACAGATCGGGCACATATGCAGCATTGATGAAAGTAATGTTGTGTTTCACAATTCAATTATTCATATCTTGTTCTCCACTCTTGAGTTCGGGGCTTTATCGATTTTAACATTATGATAACGACTGTTGTCTATTACTAAAACACTCTTTGACTCTAAATTTGCAGCAATTTTTTTTCACCCATTTTATAAACATATCACTGTTTAAATTATCATGAGAGTTCCCAGTTTGATTTGAAAAGGCATTTTCACATTGTCAATGCATTTGCGACAAAACCTTTTTCACTGCCAACATGAATAACTATCAATCTATACGTTTTAGAGACTGGGTATCGAACATATCGTTGTTGGAATTATCTGACCAACATTAATTTTTAAGGTGACTGCTGAGTATGTATCACTCATCATGATAAATTATGGGCCTGAAACACTTCATTGCCCTCAGATAAGAAGTTCTTTGTTCTTGAACATTTGGCTTTTCAATTAATAGTTTTCTGTTATTTTGGGCCCTTCTCCATGTGAAATCAAGATCCTTAAGAATATATTTCAAACTGCTTTTCTGCCCTTGAAAGTTAATATTCTCACATAGCTCTTAAAATAGAACTTTCACTCTAGGAAGGTAATGTTTTTGCAGGTGAAAATTATAAACTGTTTGTCTTGCCATACATTTATTGAAGTTGTCCAGTCCTGTGATATGCCTTTTAGAAGTTGGTTGTTTGCCTGGTGCTGAAAAATGTTTTGTTTCATTGTCATCACTATCAGTTATTTTTTTCAGTTCGCTATTAGTTGTCACCCTCACATTCAGACACACCACATGCAGTGATAGTTCTCCCTCGAGCTTTTGATAAAGGAATTGTCACAGCTTGTTATGTGCTTTTTTCCTTTATAAACTTGTAAATGTTAGAGATAATTTATCTGCCTTGTCTATGAATAATGCTTTCTTTCAGTTTCGATTGAATGCCATTGTCCATCTTTAAATCTGTGTATAAACTCAAAATTTTTGAATATTAAATTACTACGAATGAAACTACCATAAAATTATTTGTAATCATAGAATAACTAACACAACACTTTATTTCATTTACTAGAGGAAGAATACTATATAAAAATCTTAGGATCACATATAACTTTGCAATCTTGGTTGAAGATTGTAAATTTATGTAATCTGTTTGTAGTTTATAAAGAGATATTTGGGGGAGGGTTATTTAAAAATTAATTACAACGTTAGTCACCAAACTACAGTAATTAGTCATTGCTACTGTGTGCTACATTGGTCACTGCATCAGCAAATTCTTAGATAAAAATAGTAGTCTAAATACAATGAATAATAATAATAATATGATAACGTAACGTAATTATATGATAACTGTGATGAGCATTGCTTATATGATTCGAATGACATTGTGAAAGTGTCATGCTGGCAGATAGTCAACACAATGTTTTTGGAAGTGAGGTTCCTCTCCCCCACCCACCAACCCATCAGTTGGCCAGCCTGGCTATGCACACAGACATTTGGCACAACTGTAAAAGAATACACTCCAATAAGTTTAACTTAAAACAATAAATTTGATCAACAAGTTCATTGACCACAAATGCTAATAAATATAAAATTATACAAAATTTAATGTATAATAAGGAATGAAGAGATGAAGAAACGTAGATGTAGAAATATCATTTAAATAGACCATATCATCATAACAGTTGTTTTTATGTATTAACTACATCAATTATCAATGTTGTATGGAATAATTTTAATGATTGTAGATGACTTTACATGAAGTACTAAACATTTTACAAGTGCAACAGAGAATTAAAAGAGGTTTAAAGATTTCATTTAATTAAAGAACAGAGAGTAAAGTGATTTTCCACTGTTTTTCATGTGAGTGAATTTACTTTTACACATCTCTATCTTAAGTTTACCAAACATAAATGACATTAAACTTTCAACACCTAGATTTTTTTTACTAGTAGAACTAAATGTATTAATCTATACCATTGCCTCTAGAAAACAATTAAAGTTATAGTCACTTGTATCTCATATGCTCCATTCACACCAAAGCCATAGGAAAGATTGAAACAGATAGTGTAAAGCAACATAAGATTACACCTTATATACTACTATTTACAACATTATATACTATTTCTAGTTAGTAAGGAAATTAAATAAGTAAAATTTCAATAAAATACTTAATTTGTTACTTCATTCTTAGTTAAAAATTCTTAGTTGAAAATTACCTGGTCTGGTAACGGGCTTCTTGTTGCCTATGACATCCTTTTTTTTTTTTTCTTAACCTCTGGAACCACCATTAAGGTGTAATCTCATCTTCAGTAGATGAGATGAATGAATTGTAGCGTGTGTGAAAAATGCCATGCTTGACCAGCATTCGAGCCCAGGACCTCTGGATGAAAGGACGAGATACTACCACTCGCACCACAGAGGCCGGCTGCCTATGATATCCTGTTGCAGTATATTATCACTTTCACTGTACTATAAGCAATTCCATACTTATTCACACACCATTTAGATTTGCTGGACATCTATGTACTACATTCTATGTATACTTTCTAAACTTTGGCAAGTAATACTTTTGTAAATATGTACATATAGGTAACTAACAATTCATTCAGCAAAATTTAGCAATAACTGAAATAAATTCCAACTTTTTAAGCTTTAAATTAAACACAGAAGCAATAGAATAGTGTTGGTGTTATGAGAAGTAGAAATATTATTCAGTCATCAGTAGTGAAATCCTTAGGTTTAATAATTAACCATTACCTCTTTGGATGAGCATAAAGATGTATAGAAAAAAAATAAGTTCACATATATCTTGTAACAAAATTACAAGTAATATTCAGGGTTGGTGTTTATAATAAATTTGAATGGGAGCAGTATATCATTCATTATCAAAAAATGAATATCAACAAATTTAATTTTAAAAAAATTGTGTAAGTAGTTTGTTGAAGGACTATTGAAAAAAGAAAAAATGATGAAACAAAATGGTGGAATTGTATCATGGTGCATGGTGAGAGTAAGAAGTAGAGCATAAAGAAGATATTTTAAAACAGGAAGAGAAAAGACATGGATAAGAAGAAAAATAAATCTAAGAAATGAATTAATTGTAAAGGCATGAAAGGATTTTACAAACAGATAGAAGAATGTGATCAGAAGTAAGAAAATGTTCTTCACGAGAAACGAAAAGGCAAACAACTAGGTTATCAGAGAGGATGGAAATAGAGTAAGAGAGACTGAATGAAGAACAAAAAAATAAAAAACTTGTGGAAGAAATGTACTTCAAAAAATTGTTAAACAGAGAAAGTTTCATTAATGAAGTAGGAAAGATAGTAAATTTTTGGGTGGGGAGAAATGAAGAAAATAGAGTGGGAGTAAATGAAAGTAGTTTTAAAAAAGAATAATGGAAAATCACAGGCTCTGTTTAAAAAGAGTGAAGAAAACATAGCAACAACTTTAAGGGCTAACTTTGATGAATTATGTGACAAATTTTTTATTTTTTTGTAAATAAAATTATACAAGGTTGGAAAGGGAGAAGAAGTACAGCATGGGTTTAGAACAGGAAGAAGTATATAATAATTAAGTGAAGACACGAAGTGATAATCTTCCATTTAACAATACTGATTCAAAGTTCAAGGTAAGAGGTTGGATATTAAAAGGAAGCATTGAGATGGTTTCTGCAGATGAGATACGTAGAGGAAAAGTGGTCAATGTACAGATCCAAATTCATAATAAAAATGAGATAACTCATTCTAACTCACAATCAGGAAAAGAGTAAAGAAATTAAAAATTGACTTTTGAAAGAGATAATATCACTGAGAGGTTTGTCTCGGGAGATAAAAATGTTTCATATCTAGGAAGAGAAATCTTGGAGGATGTAATAATAATACATGACCTTATATGATTGGGGGAAAACTATATCAAGTAACTAAACAAACATCTGGTATGAAATCGAAAATTACTGAAAAAGTCCAAGGTTACTTTTTACAAATAGAGATGGTCTAAGGATTGTTGGTATCCAAGCCAAAGGGCTATAGTGAATACCCCCACTTTTACCATTCCTTAAAGAATTATTTTTTTTATTATACCAAATGATTAAAGAAATTCTTTTCTTTATTGGGTATATTTTTATTTTATTGAAATTTTAATGCTGATTCATCCTGATGAAATCACTCATTGTAATGCTGATTTCATTCACTGCCTAAGTTTTACTGTTTTCATTCTACTTTAATTTTTTACTTTTTTCATTATTAGCATGAAAAAAAAAATCAGACAAGTGGTATATAAACAAGAGCTAATTAATCTATGAAAATTATAACTTTTTTTTAATATCCAAGCTTACTTTTACGGAAAACTTTATATAGTATAAAAATTATTAATGCGACTAACATATTTGTATTCAATATTACTGTTTATACAGATACATATAAATTTGAATTAAAAAAATATATATTTTTACCCTTATAAATAAATAAATTTTTTATTCTGATTAATACATAGCAAAATATTATATATATATATATAAACATCAGGAATGTGTACAACAATTAATTATAAGAAGAAAATAGGTTTGATTAAAGTCCATATTAATTATCTAAAATAAAAATACATGAAATAATGTTAAGATAAATGCATGAAGTATTAAATACAAAAAAAACATAACTACAAAATAATTCACAATGCAGAGGACATTACTGAAAATTATTTGAGGAAATATTTATTATTTGTTAAAGAGGATGGAGAAAATACAGGGTCTTTAAAATTTTAATTGGCATTATTTAAAAATTTATTAACACAGTAACATTTCTGTAAAAAAAAATTAATTGTATTTAAATAAATTGGGGGAGAACTGTTTTAAATAGTTTGGTAATTTATTAATAATAGCAACGGAAGCATATAAGACCCTTTCTGATAAATTTTAAGTATAAACATATTATTAACATTGGTTTACCAATGTAGTGCCAAACAATACATTTCACTTAGTGTTTTGAAAATTTATTTTGACTATTTGGAAGAGGTCCAAGAAATGACAAACAGGAATATACATAAGGATAATGAATATTTAAGAATGATGACAAACTTAGCATCTTATTACAGCACTTCAAAGCAAAACAAAATGGTATTATTTTGTTGCAAATGAAACCAATTTGATCATTCCAAGAGAACTTGCAATCTACAAGAAATAAAAACGCATAGAAATTTTGCTTTATTGGTAACAGAAATACTATCTATTGCTATCATTAAGAAATTTTTTATCACATGATCAATAATGTAATGACTACATTATAAGCACAATGCAACAGTTTTATAAATATTTAAAGTTAGACAGTTACAATCCATTCAATGAATAATTTTTTCAATTCCTAACACAGAATGTTTAATTCCTTTTAAATAATTATCTTCAGATGTATATATAGTTGTGTTTTCTATGAAGAGGGTAACAATGAATTGTTCAAGATTTAAATTTCTGAACATGGTTGGTAGCTGCCAAAGAAAGAATATAACAAAATTTTAGAGATAGTTCCCAAAAGTTATTTGCGAATAGTTTTGATGTTTTATGAGTGGATGATAGCTGAATGTAGTGGGAATGATGTTCAGGAAACTATAATTCTGTACAATGAAATCAAAACTGTTTCTAATATTTAATGCTGAAATATTAAAGAGAATATTTAGTATTATTTATGTAAAATACATTAAAATAGTAATTAAAATCTTAATAAAAATGAATTAATGTATAGTACCTTAGGCTTTATAGAATTTCCTTTACCTATTTTTTGAAATTATATTACTGGAAAATGGAATAAGGTGTGTTAACACCAGCCAATACAAACGCTGTTTATTAACAGGTTGATACAAGGAACCATTCAGTTTTCTAATACTGAAAACAAATCAGAAGTCAGAAGTTTTCCATTATCCAAGTTTTTTAAAAAATTCTAAAATTTAAATTTTTAAAATTGTTGATACTGTATAATAATGTATGAAATCAAGTTATAACACAAACATCACATATTATACCTTTCTATTGAAGTGTACATGAACAAGATTCATCATGACTGTTCAATTGAATAAAACTCAAAGCTTGCTGGTTTACCTTTGGAACCTTTGGAACCACTGTTGAGATTACGTCTTCAGAGGATGAGATGTGAAAAATGCCATAGCTGACTGGGATTTTAACCAGAGAACTCCGGATGAAGGGCTGTGCACTACCACTCATGCCACAGAGGCTGGCGCAGTTTTGTTAGCCTACTGCTTTTTAGTAGTACATACATTCTCTTCAGTCAGTATAATAACTATATTAAGTGAGTGAACAGTGAAGTCTATGCCTCATAGGTGCATAAATGATTCTGACAGGTTTTGTTATGTGTGTGATGAGTTCATTATAAAATCACAAAAGAAAAACATTACACTTTTAATTAAAAAAAAAAAAAAAAGATTTATAATTTGTACTTTGTAAAATTGGTGATCAGCATAAGACATGAGCTTCTCATGTAATATATAGTATTTGTGTGATCAACTTAAAGAGGCTGCCTAGAAGGAATATGAAAAGCCTTGCAATTTGGTGTCACTATGGTTTGGTGAGAACCAAAAGATCATTTAATCGATTACTATTTCTCTTAAACTAAAGAATTTGTAATTTCAAAGAAGTCTAAACACACTGTACTCTATTTTTCACTGGCCTGAAATGTACCTCATAGTGAATCCATTGCGGTTTCCAAGGTTCCTGGAAATGTATTTGATAAAAACAATGATAAAGAAGTGGAAAAAATATAATGAACATTATGGAAGAAAACAATCATGATTCAGTTTTTGAATTACAATCCAGTGAGCCACATCTTATTTAGATGAGCTAAATGGCTTCATAAGAGATTTAAACTTACAAAAAAATTAAACTTAACTTTATGCTTAAGATTGCAAGATTGTGATTTACTTTAAATGATGCAAAGATCTTGAGCTATTGAAGCCAACAGAAAAATTTTTCTCAGTATTTTGCAAACAAAATTTCACTTAGTTTACTGTACAAATGTTGATGAATTTGTGTTACAAATAGGGAAGTTCATGGATCTGAAAAGTAGTGCTTTTTTATCGATTCCTCTAATTATACTCAAAACCATTTCTGCCTCACAATAGTAATAAATATCCTTTATACCAATCTATTATAGAATTATATGAAAGAAATATAGGAAGTTGTGAAGACTGTCATTGAAAAAGTAAATTAAAAACAAAGTTGAAACATGTATGGAGTTTTAAAAGTAAAATAGCTCTTTTGTTAGGCATCTAGTTATTACATACAAAATTCTGTTGTTTTATTTGTGAACAGGACAGCCAAGCTAAGGATCAGCATGATGCAGCAAAACAGTGGAATAAACATGAAAACTTAACTCCTGGGGGAAAAAAAAAAATTATTCATTGAGCCCCTAGTTACACAAGAAAAAATATTTTTACCTCCCCTTCATGTCAAACTGGGATTAATAAATGAATTTTGTAAAAGCTATGAAGGACAGTCAAGGATTATTTTACAAAAGGCACAAATTCCCAAAACTAATTGAAGAAAATTTAAAATGTATGGCGGACAAAAGGAAAACAAATTAGAAATTGCCCTTTTTTAGAGCATTTTTTGCTTAGTTTGATAGAGTCTGAAAATAAATGACCAAGTACACTTTTTTATTACCCTTGTAATAAAAGTTAAATTAATTTAACAAATACCGTTCGGAGAACAGTTATGTCAGCTGGCGTAATACACAATAAAAAAACAACCAGTCACAGGAGCCAACAGAAACCAATTTAAAACAGTCTGGCCAACAGAATTAAAACAACGAGTACCGATCATTGGTTAAAAATTATATTTGATTATATTGCTGATTCTAATGTACGTGATTATTATTTAAAAGGATTTAATAAGACTACTTAAGAAATCTAATTATAATATAGTGTAATGGTTAATTAAATAATTTGATAATAAAAATTAAATTGGTTTTCTTTATTAAATAAATGTTATAAGACATTTACATTTTAATCATGAATTATATTTTTTTACAATATTATTACATTATATTGTTATTCTATTTTTGTAATGTTTATATTATTATTATCTTCTAAAATAAAATAACTAGTTTATGGTAATTAAAATATAAAATAAATACTCTTGAATGAAATCTATCCAAATATCTTGTAAATTTGCTGTTATTTTTACACTGAATTTAAACGATTATTTGAAAATTAATATTTTATAAACAATTTAACAAACACTTTTATACGTGTAGGTATACACAATCGTATCTACAAAGCAACGTACTCTGGATAACAGTTTTTCTAATCTGTATACATATATGCGTTACTGGTATAAGGAAAAGAGAAAAAGAGCGAAAAAAATTAAGAGAAATGGAATCAACGTCTTCCTTTACTGTATATTAATGTAAACGTACATGCGCATATGCGTAATTGTACAGAAATAAAGGGAGTGAGAAAGAAAGACGAAAAGAAGAGAGGGAGGGGGAAGAGGAAGAGAGAGATTAGTGTATTGGGAATTACCGACCGATCACCGATGTTTTTCTCCCAACTCGCATTTTATATATATTATACAAAATGATTTAATTCTAGAATTAGCATTATCAGTTTTTACAAAGTCGTACATCTCCTTAAGGTAACGATTTGCACCACAGAGGTTTTTTTCATTATCAGAAAAAATTTGAGAAGATAATCCTCGGCGTCCAACAAATCTTCTAAGAGTAGCCATAAAACTTTCTGATAAATTGGTTACAAGGTCGAGGTGAACTGCCTTGGTGCTGAGGCATACAAACAATGCAATGTAAGCCTTAATTGTGGCTGGGTTGCTAGATCGAATACGCCGCCCACCATGACGAATAAGTATTGGACCCGCGTAATCAATTCCAGTTGATTGAAATGGTCTAGAGATTGTAACTCTTTCCTTGGGTAGTTGTCCAAGTAACTGACTCTGAGGCTGAGTTCTAAAACGGAAACATGTCAGACACTTATGAATGACAGAACGAATCACAACTTTAGCATTGACAATCCAAAATCTTTGTCTAAGCGTTGAGTGAATCAATTGCAATCCTCTGTGCAACAATCTTGAATGTTCGTGTGAAATAATTAATAGAGTAAGATGACTATGAGGACTTAAAACTACAGGATTTTTTGCATTTGACGGGAAATTTGAAAAATTTAAACGACCTCCAACTCGAATAACGCCATTTTTATCTAAAAAAGGATTTAAAGAAACTTAATTTGCTTTTATTAGATACGGCTTTATTTTCTTTTAAATGGCTTAATTCCTTGGCAAAAAATAATTTTTGAGTTTGACAAATAAAAATTTCTAACGTGGAATTGATTTCTTCAGGCGAGAGATACGACGAAATACGATTATTTTTATTTCCTACATTATAAATAAAACGACAATATGAAAATACATGTAATGCTCGTAGAAACGACGAAAATAGTTTTGAAAGTTCGATTTCTGTTGTTTTAAGAGAAGTTGAAAATACATTGGTTTTGCTTGGCTTCTCTTCCTTGAGTGAATCTGGCAGAATCATCGAAACAATAAGAGCATTGGATGGCCAAGAGCTCTCATCTTGCTTAAGAAATGATGGACCA
>JAAAKQ030060145.1:0-15858 GCA_010016005.3 Zanna intricata
AATTGCTTCCGCATCCACCGTATTCTCCAGATCTGGCCCCCAACGACTTTTTCCTGTTCTCAGACCTCAAGAGAATGCTCGCTGGAAAGAAATTTAGCGCCAATGAAGAAGTAATCGCCGAAACTGAAGCCTATTTTGAAGCTAAAGACAAATCATACTATAAAAATGGTAACGAAAAATTGTATGACCGCTATAATCATTGTATCGCCCTCAAAGGCAACTGTATTAAATAATAAAATCAAATTTTATCAAAAAAAAGATTTTTTCTATGTTAGCCTATGAACTTTTCAGCCGTACTGTTATTTCTAGTTCAGGATTTGGGTAATAAATAAGTCTAATTAGTAGCTAGAGTACCTACAAGATAAAGGAACTCTACAGCACCTAAGTAAATATATATATAACATACCATTATGGCCAGAATAAGTCTGCATTTGAGATGAAGGTGTTCTGGGTAAATGTCTTGGCTCAGGATGAGGTGGATGCCTTGGAGGTGGGTGGGCCATTTTAGAAGGCACTGCTGTTCCATGGAATACCTTTATAACAAAATCTTTATAAATTATAACAGTAATTGTAATAATAAATAAGCAAATAAATAATAAAACAATTTAAAAACATTAACTGAAACACAGGCTGGATAAATTAATTTTACAGCTAATTAATAATATACTATACACAAATAATTAATAATACATTATTAAAAAGTATACGCAAATCTCACATGTGAAAAGAGTTTTAATAACAGTGCATTGCAATGATTTATGAGCCAGTTACATACATACCCTCTGTGGTGTATGAGCAGTAGTAGTATGGTCTGCAGTCTCTAATGTTGTAGGCAAATCAAGGAGTCGCTGGATTTGTATACCATCACCAGGACCCATATGACTAATGTGATTAAAGTTAGTCGGAGCTGATATCATTTTTGATCTTCTATCAGGCCTGAAAATCAGTTAGTTTGCAAAGTAAGTGATAATTCCATTAACATTATATATAACTATTCACCAGTATTTGAAAATATGCATTAACGCATGTAATATGAAGCCATACCAAAACTAAAATTGCACGATAAAATTTTAAGATACACAAACTGACATCATATTTATATTCAAATAACAATTGTCAGTCTCATTTGTACTATTAATTCAATCTATAGTATTAAGACAATAATCTAAATATGAAATAAAGTAATAATAAAATGTCACAAAATACATTTAAAGTATTTATTTTTAGAATGAACTATAACAACAGAACATTATCTTAATTATTTAAAACTAATTCAACATCAATCTCAAAGGATTTTTTAAGCTTTAAATGAGTTTATTATCTCTGTAATTAAAGAAGTTTCCTGCCTCTTTTATTAGGCACATCATTAATACACCTAAATGTAATAAAAGGACAGTTTTTTCCCCACTAAATGCTAGAGAGACAACACAAGAGGTTGATCTAGTGGTGAACTTGTCATCGCAAATCAGCTGATTTCGAAATCAACAAGGTTCAAATCCTAGTTAAGGCAGTTACTTTTTAATTAGAATTCTAATTTATTAAAACTTCAAACCTATTCTTCTTCAATCATAAATTAACTACTTAATTATACATTAACTACACAATTCATTCCTTCTGTAAGGTATATAATACATAAATAATAAATAAACATGCCAAGGTCAATAATTAAACTTAATATTTCCTGCAGTAGTCTTTTAAATACATTACTTTATAAAACTTTTTAAAAATAAAATATTTTATTTATATAGAAATAAATCTTATATAATTCTTATTTAAAGATATTACATATATACATATAACAACAAGACAGGATGAATCAGAGAAATAAGAGAAGGTCTAAAGGAAATTGGTCTTACTCCCGAAAACACAAGAATGAAATTAAACAAGAAAATCAACAACAAAAACACTTGCTTCACACTCCTAACATGTACATTTTCAACACTAGAAAGGGCACAAAGACCGGAACGAATGAAAAAGTATTGGAACGACTGTATGGCTCAAACAATCCCATTGAAGAGACTTGGCTAATGGACTGACTAAAATGATCCTATGTGGTCATAAAAGATAATAATTATATTACATATTATTGTTATTATATATATATATATATATAAAAACAAACATTACAACATGTTATTGTTGTAATATATATATATATATATATATTCAAATATGTATAATTCACCTTAATCCACCCAAGTACAGAAATAAGCCAACTAACTCTTACCTTATTTGTATATTTATAATTTTTCACCAAAGTACTTTCGCGTAATCCCACATAATCAGTCATGTGATATTTATAAAATGATATATTAAACAATTAAAAGATTAAAATTATGATTTTATACAAAGATATATGAAGTCATTAAATAAAATGGAAATAAGTATTTAAACATGTATGTGGCCAGCCAAATACTTCAATACAGAACTATTTAAATAAATACTTAACGTAAAATCTATTTTGAAGGAGACATTCACAAAAGCTGAAAAACTAAAAAAAAAAGCACTTTCATAGATATTATGTTAGATATTTATTTAAATAGTTCAGTACTGAAGTATTTTGCTGGCCACATACATATTAAAATGTTTGTTTTTTTTTGTACATGAATATGCAAGTTCTATAAAAACCATACAATTATTATATCTAACAAATATACATAACAATAAAATTCTTTAAAAAGATAATAATAATTATATGAAGATGGATAATAATACATACGCCCTGGCCGCTCGATGACCTTCCCTCATTGAAAACCTTCTTCTAGGTCTTGGTACAACTCTGCCAGATGCATCACAACATGTTACATTTATTAACTCGCCTGGATAAAAAAAAACAAACTATAATTACTCTACAATCCCTCAAAAGAGTCCTGCATACTAAGGATTGAAGTTTGTTCATATATGGGTAGATATAGCAAATATATAACTATGTAATAAAAACAGAGGAAATTACATCAGGTAACTATTTTTATGGAAATAAAAAAACCACTATATAAATGTGAATACAGTTTGTATAAAAAGTTTCAGAATATTGAGGGTCTGCTTTCTGCCCAGTCATAGCAAAATAAGCTAAAAGTGAATTTCTTATAGATGAAGAGTCATTAGCAGATAAAGCAAAAAAAAATTAGTTTATTCTTGTGAACACAATCCATGGAAAAAACAAACTAGAACAGTGATTCAGTATTAGTTAACATTTTTAGTAGTACATGTTGTAGAAAATTCATATAAAAAATTTGGAAGATTTTCAGCCAAATACTTTACTTGTTTTGCAACATACAAGTGTTTTTCAATAACAAGAATAAAATAAAGAAATAAATTTATTAGAAGTAAACAACCTTATAGTATTACTATTTATGAGCTGTGTAAATGCAACATGTTATTGTTCCCATTTCAACAAAGAAAAATTTTTTGCAAACTATGAATAAAATTACACAGACAAAATATTACGAAGCAGCAAGCTGGATTTTCACAAATAAAACCCATAATTTGCAGTAAATTCAAATGCATATATAAGCACATATGTCTTGTGCTTATATATATGATTAAATGTCTTGTGTACACTATGTATATTTAAGCATTAATAATTATTACTTAAAACAAATAGCAAATAATTAATACATACGTTGGTGTATATTGCTGAGGTAGACTATATATGGTAAATCGTTAATAATGCATATAGTTAGAGTGCCAGTAGAATTAAGAGGATGAGCTCGTTTAATGTTGATAGTCTGTACCCAATCACCAGTACCGGCATTGAAAACATCTACATGTGTCTCACTATACACAAGCAAATGACCATCACAGTAACCTAAAAAAAATTATGACAAAATGATTAATAATTTAAATAAATAATAATAATCATATTAATAAAGAAAAAAATCTGCTCAAAAGGAAATCAAACACATTCAAGTTATTGAATGACTTCACTTTTCAATGCTACTATGCAATTGCTGCTGCTTGGTAACACTCTATCATTTAGATTATACAGCTTATTTTACAAATGACTGCTAAATTAATGAGGTGAATTAATATTTGGTGTTGAATTTTTTTCAGTAAAAGAAAAATAAATTATAATTTTGGAAGCAATATATATATATAAAATATTAGCTTCAAATTAGAATCTCTTAAAATTTTGTAAGGATTTCATTAAAAGGAATACATGAACTGTAAAAATTATTGTGACTGATTCTGTTTTTCAAAACAGACAGAAATTCTATTAAAGATGATGCCAAAATGGAATAGTCAGTAACAGCATCGGCTTAACATCAACTTGAGAGAGAGGGTGGTTGAGTCAGTAAGAAAAACGTATTGTTAACTGAGTTTATCTTACAAGGCCAAATTCTAGATTAACAAGTAAACTGTAGTTTTATAGTTGAAATTATTGTTATATATAATAATCTAGATATTTTGTACACTTTAATAATTACAGAAATATTTTTAGGGAAATTCAGATAAATGAATTAATTACCATTGCTGATGATGTAATAATCTGGGATACAAATATTGAAGTGAGTAACATCAATTGGATGTAAGAGTGCAAATTAAGTGGCACGATTTAAAAAGTTATAATGAAGTATTTAAAAGAAAAATTAAGTGAGAAAGATCTAAAGCTTGAAAGAACATAAAAAGAATACAGTGATATAATTCAACTGTTATTTGTTCCTCAGTGAACAAATTTTATCCTAACCCTTACATACATTTACTTAGCTCCTACAGATTTCTTTTTGTTTCAAAGAGTGAAATCTAAAGTGTAAGATCAACACACAATACAATCAAAGAACCAACATTCTACTCAAGAAAAAACATAGATGAATACCATCTCTGAGATTGTATCATCTTTGATACAATCTCTGAATCTATTATTCAGAGATAATAAATGAATTATATATTCATATTTACAGTTCTATGTAAATATATACTCTGTCAGTTTATATTTACAGACCATTAATCATAACAATTTACAGACTGAAATTAACATATTCAAATAAAAGTCTTTAAAAAGTTTGATTTCTTTTTGAACAATCCTTATTGTATTTGTCATTTATTGAATTAAAAACAATCTTCTCGGCACAATGCCTAAACATTTTAAAACATACCATAAACAATGAATTACAGCCTGAATTATAATTAGTTTAAATAAAATTGGATGAAAAGGGGATAATTTTAATAGAAATCACAATCTATAAACTCATATCAACAGATAAATACTAGACAATTACTTAAAAAATATGGGATTACATAAAGAACTGAGGAGTAAGAGTAACAAATAGTTTTATATTTAAAAAGTTAAGTGAAACTTAACAAGAAAGACTAACTGAATTGATGGAGAGTAAGCTTTGTAACTGGAATGTACAAAGAGAATAGATGGCAACAGAATGATGTTCAAAAATTAGTTCATTTATTGGAATTTAAAACCACTCAATTATTACATCTAAAACAAACAAAACTTCCGTATAAGGTGCAAAAATCTGGACTAAACCATTTATCACTAGATAAAAGAGGTATTCCCCCACTTTATTTCTGTCAGTATTCATCCAACAGCCACTAAAAAATGGAATTAGCTAATTCCTGCCTACTCCATGCCTGTAGCATTTATTTATAATAATTTACCTCAATTGCTAGAAGCAAAACTCTCAATAAAAATGGAGATAATCAACTGCCTATCAAAATAAAAACAATCAATTTTAAAACTAAAAAGAGTTTATATGAAATAATTAGGTTTATATATAATATTAGAAAATAATAATTAAAAAAAGTAAAAGCCTTAATAAACTGCACAAAATATGACAAAACAATCTGATTATTTCATAGGCATTCAAATTATCTGAATTTATAAAATGGAAAGCAATACTGCAACTGTAAGCAACAGTGATAAAGTTATGCCAACTGAGTCATATTATATTTCCAGTTTATTAATCTTCAGTTAAATGGAATAATAAAAAATTTCATAAAAATAAGAGTACTTCAAATTTTTTTAGCTAAATAACAAAGGAAACAGACACTTACTAACTGCAGTAGGTATGGCAGGATACATTAGCTCAGAGTCTCTTGACTTTCGACCCTGAGCATCAACATAAACACCAAGTGACTGGAAGACAAGAAGGAATTCACCACGAGGTAATTCAACAGCTCTTAATGCATCAACTGCACTATAAGATAAGAATCCCATCAGTTGATTGTCTGGATGGACCAACGCTAAACAAACAAAATAATATTATTTACATATTAAATGTATAATCAAAAAATAAAATAAAATCTGAGAAAAAAATAAAATAATTGCTGAGGATCTTTATAGTAGGGTGCTGAAAAATACAATCAATTATTCTCCTCAGGAACTTACACCTTTTAAGAGTTAATTATTTCCTTAACTTTTTTTTTTTTGCTCTTTATCTTTTTTGACAGTAGGAACATGGGCAGGACTTTTAATTCAAACACTGATATCTCCAACTTTGTATAATTTTAAGTTTCCTTTAGTCACTTGAATTACTTAATCACCTGGTATATTTAATTATAGTCTTATGATCTTATGAAGAAACTGAAATAAACTATATTGGTTCTAACCAAATACTCTTGAGCATATTAAAGTTGCAACCAGATTTTAGCTCCTTAAAAGGATTATCCAAAATTTCTGTCAATTAGCAATTTTCTATATCTCATTTTATTTTTTATTTACAGATGAAGATACTGATAAAATAATTTATTATCTATCAATTTCTAAAGTTGTTTTATTAAATTCCTCAAAATTGTGTTCATAGAACAATGGTGAATCAAATTTAAATGGTAATAATGCTCTTCTATGCAACAAGCAATTTCAAGCTGGATGGCAGAATGGGGGTTTAATATTCAATGAACAGAAAAGCTGACCAGCTTAGTCAGTTCTTCATTCTGTTCTGCCAGCAGTACAGCCATGAGTGAGCAACACATACCGTCACTGTTGTACAATGTATAATCATAAAGTTTTTAACTAATGAAATGTTAAACCATGGAAATTTTAACTCTTTTAAAAGCACAGATTGGGGGATGCTACACTGTTCCAAAACTGAGTATATACGTGGGCCAGGCAATTTAAGGGCGGGTGAGAAACTGCAGAAAATGAAAGGCATGATCAACACCTAAGGTCAAGTCTCACAGCTGACAACATCTGTGTCATTCGAGAGCTTATCAAAGGTGATCGCCGGTTTACTGTTGAAAAAATTGTCAGAAGCGTCAGAAGTGGATATCAACTACAGTAATGCTTAATTCACTATCACTGATCATCTTACTTTAGAAAAATTAGTGCTCAATGGGTTTTGAGGTTGTTGACGAAAAATCAAAAACAAGTCAGATTGGAGATCTGTGAGAGACTTCTGAATTGGCAAGAAGGGATGATTTTTTGAGATATATCATCACATGTGATGAGACATGGGTTCGTCATTACACTCTGGAGTCAAAAATGGTGAACAAGGATTGGCAAAAGAAGGATGAGGGCTGCCCAGTAAAGGCCAAAACCCTTGTGTCAGCTGTAAAAGTTCCTGCAATGATTGATTTTCTCCACAATCAATGAATGGTGAATGAAGCTTACTATTGCCAGTTGCTATAGTCAACAAATCCTGCCTACCAAAATAAAAGACGGGGTAAGCCCATCAGGATGTCATTCTTTTCCATGACAATGTCAGGCCGCACATGCAATTTTTGACAAGGGATAAATTGGGAAAAATTTACTGGGAAACCCTCTATCGTATTCATTTTAATTCAGGGGTATTCCATTTTAATTCAACAAATTTTCAATAATTTTATTGTATCACTATTTTTGATTTTGATGATACTTGGTATATGATAATTACCTACCTTAGAGTGGGTAAAAAAATATTTTTTTTTTATATTTAAAAAGAAACTTTTTTCTTGAGTAATAGACGTTTTTTTAACTCGCCAACAGGTAAAAACACCTGTTTTCGTCACTTTTTCCATGAACTGTAGCATTCGAATTTTACATCATATATAGAGGATCAAATGATCCTCTATATGATGTAAAATGTAAAATAAATAAATATAATAAATAAAATAAAATAAATAAATGTGATGTAAAATAATGTGAATAGAATGTTCATGCATTCTATTCATTTTTGTTTCTATTTATGAGTTTGTGTGTATGAATCATACTTTAAGTATCAAACTATCTGAAATATAAGGTATCATTAAGACATATCAAAATATTTTGTAGAGTAGGTCTACATTATTATCTGAAAAAATAGAAACTGAATTTTTCGGATACATTGTTTAGAGTTGGAAGAAATAGTGTGATTAGCGGTTTTGATGCTTCATTACTTGTCAACCCATTTGAGTAAAAAAAATAAATTTCATATGTTTTTGAAGTACATAAAATGTACTTACTGCTGTAAACATTTTAGATTTTTGCCACCTGTCCACATGTGGTTTTTGGACCTAAAAATGAGACATTTTCAAAATCTTACGATTTGACAGCAATTTTTTTTTTTTTTAATGAAGGACACAGTCCTGTCGGTAACAGTCCAAATTTTTTTATATAAGTACTATTAGTTCCTAAGTGTTAAATGGTAAAATATAGGCCCTTGTTACCCTAAGCCCTTCATTATTTATTTTGGACCTAAAATTTGAAAAAACAACAATTTGTAAACGTAATTTCAGTAAACATCATAAAATTTGGTTAAGTAACAAAATTAATTTTGAGTACACTAAGATGAAGTTCTCACTCTTTCTAAAAAGCCTTTTTGACCCCGTGTATGATGTAAAATAAATCATGATCAGATAAAGATCATGGAAAAAGTGGTGAAAATCTGTGTTCTTACCTGTCTATTAATCAAGAAAGATATGTTAATTATATATTAATTTAGAGTGGAATTCTGCAAAATGAAAGGGCTAAATCAGGAGTGGCAATAATGGTTAATAACAAGTGGAACAGGAAAATAGATTCAATAAAAGTGGATAAATGGCAGGATTATACTACTAAGATACAGAATACAGAGGATATTATATCCTTTATATGTGATATGCTCCAGAACAAGGGAAAGCGGATGAAACAGAGTTATTTTATGATAAACTGCAATACACATTAGACCAATGTAATAAAAAGACTACGTAATAATAGGAGGAGACCTTAAAGCTCATGTAGGAAATATATCAATGGAAGTGGTAGTTGGTTCAAATGGCAAGGGAAGTGTAAATCATAACGAAAAATAGTTAAGGGACTTCACAGGGTTTAATAATATGAGAATAATGAATTTATACTTTACGCACAAGAAAATCCTAAAATATTATGGGCAGCTAGAGGTCAAGTATCTGTATTAGACTTAATTGTAAATCAAAAAATAGCAGAACTGTTTAGGGACACGAATTCTTAGCGAAGCTGAAGTAGGAACAGTAGAAACCTTTTAAGAGAGAAAATTAACATCAAAGCACGTTGGGTTAAGATCCAAGAGAAAGAATACGGTCTTAAAATACAACATCCACCTCCTTGAAGTAAAGTCAATGAAAGTGCCCTGTAATAAGAGATTAGATATCCATGATAATAGAATTATATTAAGTTATAATATTAACAAAGAATGGAATAAAATAAAGGGAATATTAAATGGAGCAGCATGTGAAGCCCTTGGGTATCAGCATAGAAAAGGATTAATTTTTTGAATAAAGAGATGTAAAAAGCTGTCAAAAAGAAGTATATATGAGGTGGCTCATGACAAAAGATAAAGAAGGCAGAGAAGAATATAGCAAACAAAGAAACATCACTAAAAAGATAGCCACGAACAACAAAATAATTGTAATCTTTTATAACAAGACTGGAAGATGACATCCACAGGCGACAACACAGCATTTAAAGTAATGAAATGTCTAAATAGTGAGGAGAGGGATCTTGGGAAAATAGAAAATATAGAGCCAGGAAAATTCTTATAATATTTTCAATAACTGAAATGAATGATTAATGAACACAATGATAAGGAGGGGAGAGATAATAGAGTACACGGAAAAGTAGACAGGCTCGATATGTCAGAAGGCTTTGAAGACACCAAAAACAGAAAAACTACTGGTAATGATAGAATTGCGGCAGAGTTATTAAAATATGCTTCTGCGGATGTGAAGCAGAGATATTTACATTAATTACATATGTGCTGGGTAAGGTAAGTCATTTCAGATGAATGGAGAATAGCTACCATTGTACCCACCTTAAAAAAATGAGAAAGACACAAATGCAAAGCCTACAGAGGCTTTGCATTTGTGCCTGATAGCATATGCCTGATAGTTTCCAGAAATAAAATATTCTCAAGAACTATAACACAAAGACTTAAAAATACAGTACAAACGATTCTAAGAAAAGAACAAAGTTTCAGAAAGGGTAGAAAACATACAGATAATAATATATTTGCATTGAAGCAGCTGATAGAAAAACATCAGGAATTTGGGGAGGAAACATAAATTATTATGTATAGATTTGGAGGAAATATTTGACAAAGTAGTATGAGAAAAGTTATGGCAAATATTAAACAAGCGTGAAATTTCAAGACAATTATAAGGCATCATTCAAAAAATGTATAGAGGCATCCAGACAGCCATTTCAGGAGAGGAAAAAAATAGAATTAAGATAAATTTAGGAGTCCAACAAGACTGCAGAATGTACCAGTACTGTTTAATATATACACAGACGACCTTCTGATTTTTCTATTTTACATATGAATTAAATTCTAAACAATTTGATATCAATGTTACTTGTAGATGATCTGGTAATTATTGCCAATTCTGAAAATAAACTGCAGAAGGCCTTCTTTAAATTGAATAAAGTAGCAAAAGAATATGACATTAAAGTATCCTCAGGAAAAATGAAAATAATGGCTTTGTGTGATAAAGGTACCTATAATGGTACCTTAAGAAGAATTTTGAGAAATGAGGTTCAGAAAGAAACCCTACTAAAATTCTATATAACAGCATCAGTCACAGCACTTATCTATGGAGCAGAAACCTGGTACTTTACAAAACAAATGGAAAAAAGAATTCAGGTGGCAGAAATGAAATTTTTAAGAACTATCACACAGTACTATTTGCTGGATAGGAAGAGGACAACTGATAACAGAAATGAATTAAATAACTATTATCATAATAAGCTAATCAAAATGTACAGACTTAATTAGACAAACAATTTTCAAACAATGGCAGAAGAGAGAATACCTGAGCTACTTCACAAGTATAAGCCAATAGGATGAAAAAATGTACAATGTCCAAGGAAAAGATGGAAAGATCAGCTTGTGTAATCATAATGGGAGGAAAAAAAAACATGAGAAAGGAGTTTAATCAATAAATTTATAAAAATAAATTACTGTTTACATTTAGTTCATCCTTGTATATTACACTGTTCTAGACTTCAAGTATTGTTTTATATTTACCACCTAAGTCAATGCTTGTTGGGGGTAATTCAAGATGAGTCATTGTAAAAATTTTAACTTTTTCAGAAAAGGCTCCAATCATTAACCCTTTGTGCCCTGGAAAAATATTCCTAATCTGTCCAACTCTTTTGGCCTGCAATGCAGGACATCACCATATTGCACACAGTTCCGATTGATT
Source organism: Zanna intricata (assembly GCA_010016005.3). Taxonomy (NCBI): domain Eukaryota; kingdom Metazoa; phylum Arthropoda; class Insecta; order Hemiptera; family Fulgoridae; genus Zanna; species Zanna intricata. The sequence goes on from JAAAKQ030060145.1 coordinate 11,566, forward strand.
ATTATGTAGGCTGTCCTCACAGCTCTCTTGGCCTGACTTTTTTTTTTGGTTACAAAAATTATTCAATATGAAAAAGGTAATGAAGGGATTCAGACAATCCTAAAGAAATTTCAATTGTGAATAACTATGAAACGTCAAAATTACATTAATTTCTAATTCTGAAAGATAAAATTAAGTGTATACTAACAGATGGGATGGTGGTCTCCAGTGATGCTATAGAGACTAAAACCAGACTGGTAACCGATGCACAGCCGACCCTCACTCATTATATGAAGCGTTTGAGCCTGAGTTGGTAACATAACCTCTCTTAATCGTTTATGCCTAGATTTGGTTCTTGTTATTTCATAAATTATCACTTGTGATGTGTTCTGTAAAAAAACAACAATTATTGGTAAGTGACATCAGTTATATAATTTCTTAAAAAATGAATAAATTAAATACAATACTCAAACACTTTGTACTATTACTACAAAATGTTACTCCATAAAAAAATTAGTTCAAATTTTTTATAGGGCAAGTTGCCCAAATCTTAAAAAATATTCATTAATAATAATCTATGTGACCAAGTGGTCTTTAGATATGTTAGATAAAATTATATTTTTATATTCCTATATACAAACTTGAGTTTATATTGCGATTAATTCACCAAGCAAAAAAAACTACAATTTCCATTTTCAAATAAAAATAAAACAAGTTTTAACTGCTTTTAGAAAGTAAACAAAAAATTCCTTAACGGAAGTAATAATTGCAAACGTCTAAGAATACAAATTAAATAAACAAACTTTAAACTACCACAGAATATTCAAAGTCTGATGATCATAACATTAAATTTTATTTATCAATAAAAATATTTAACTGAAACACATAAGGTCACTAATTTTATAACTTCATACTGACTATAATCTTTGTACAGTACACAACAAGAATGGCATGGAGTATCCATAACTATCTTCACAGATGAAAATTTAAACCCGATCTAGAAAGTAAAATTTAATTAAAATCTGGTTTTGTTTTTTAATTTCAAAACGGTTAACTCTTCAGATTTTGAAACTTTGTTGTTACACCAATCCAGTTCTGCTTATACTTAAGGATGCAGTATTTTATCACATAAGTAGTGCTTTTATTTACATTACTTATAATAGTACTATAACTATTTCTATTAATTCTTTATTAAGTATGACCAGCAGGCAATAAATTCTATTCTTTTACTAAGTAACCAATTCTGTGTGATTATTTTTATTTTATGCATCCAGAAACAATGGGAAAAAAGGCTGTTTTAAGTCAGAAAGAAAATCTGAAATATCAGTGTGAATTTAACTGCTAATCTGCACAACTGTATAAATAGTGGGCATGCATTTATGGCATGCATTTATATAACCTGACTTTACCTACAGTGTAGAATTCTTAACTTAAAATAATGAAGACATAAATTTTAAGAACAGTAAGAGATCTAGCTTTAAGCAACAGGAATCTCATCTACAGTAACCACTCTGCAGACAGCAAATGTCTTTAGCCCTGGAAAGCCCAGAGGCAGAAATATTCTCATATTGATTTATGCCTTTAATTACACAATACTTTCAATTTTGATCAACAAACTGTTAATTTAAATTAATATATTTTTCACTTCCATTACACTAATTGTGATTAGTAAGATGATAGCACAATATAAGTTACATCAGTACCTGTCTTTTGATGGCAACACATAGACAGTAACCAAGTTGAGGTGATCTTCTCATGACACCAGTAACAAAAGTAATACAACCTTTTGTTTCAGCTACTTTAATCCATTCAACATCATCACCATCCAATGCTCTAACTGGTATCAAACGTAAATGACGCTGTTTTCCAGATAAAAGAACTATTAATTGTTCTTCTACCACATATTCCAATTGGAACACCTTCTTACCCTCACCTACTCGTGCTATTTCTGTTAATAAATCAAATAGAACATGTAATAAGAAATAACCACTGTAATATATATTTTTTTTAAATTAAGTTAATGCAGTTTCATAAACAATATATAAAAAATATTTTGTTCTAAAAATGGAAGGGATGTTTATTGATTGATTTTGGATTATGATTGAAATGCCAAAGAAACTATCTGAAAATGAAGAGCAGTTTTGTCTGAATTACATAAAAATGATATAATTACTGAATTTTAATAAGAAAGTGAGGTGTCTATCTGAGATAATGAAACTTTTACCGTTGGAAAGAGTTTCTTGCAACCTACCACAGAAACAGTTTTAACTGATTTTAATATCTTTGGTTTCTCACACTATAACTTAAAAATCACTGATCACATTTTAATGAAACATTTTTAAGTTTGAATTCATAAGCTTGATTTAAAAGTTAGACATGGGATACCTAATAATATATTAAACTTTTACCAAAAAGATTTTTGGTCTTTGACTTTGGCTCTATCCTGTTAGTAAAGAATTGTTCTCTAACCCTTTTTGATTACTAATCAAAAAAAAAATTTATAGGGAAAATAGTTAATATAATTTTAGACAAATTGACTAGAAAATTATTTCTTATTTTCTGAAAAATTACGAAGCAAGTGTTCCTGTCCTCTATAAAGAAAAGTTTTTTTTTTTACATTTTTACTTGTATTCTAATAACAAATTTTTATTGCCATTTTATAAAGCCAATTTTATATACTATTTCATCTTTCTGACAGTGTATTTTGAAGTATTTCCTTTTTTTTTTTTTACAAGGTGTCCCAAAAAAACTCCGACCTACTTTCAAATCTCCGCATCAACACTCGTAGCAAGTTTCTGTGAGGTACAAGTGTAACTTCTCCTGAACTAGCCAGATGCCTCAGTTATCAACAGAACGTTTGTGCACAGTGGGTGTTTGTTTAGAGTGTTTTGTTGATCTTCGTTGGATTTTGTAATCGCTGAAAATGATGGAGAGATTAGATCAACAAATTTGCATTAAGTTTTGCTTCAAACTTGAAAAAAGTTGTGCAAAAATTATTGAAATGATGCAGAAGGTATTTAGAAACAAGTGTACGGGTAAAACACAAATAAAAGTATGGTAACAGTTTAAAAATGGCCGTACATCTGTTGACAGGTACCCACTTTCTGGCTGATATTCGACCATAATAACACGTTGTGTACCATGAATACGCTCCAACAATTGAAAGAATTTTACCTTCAAGTTCTGGGAAGATTGTGTGACGCAGTGAGGAGAAAACGACCGCATACTTGGGCAACCCCGGCAACTACCCAACTGGCTTCATAATGATAATGCGCCAGCACATTCACCAAATGTTGTGCAACAGTTTTTGGCAAAACACCAAATTAGGCAACTTTTCCATCCTCTGTACAGTTCTGACATAGCTCCCTGCGACTTTTAGCTGTTTTAGCTGAAAATTCTACTCAAAAGGCACTGGTTTGATGATGCAGAGGTGATTCAGAAGAATGCGCGAGAACACTTAAGGCCTTTCTAAAACTGTTTCAGAAAGTGTAAACACAGATAGAAGCATGTCGTTCAATCAAATGGGGATTATTTTGAAGGATGTCACAAGCCAGATGACAAAGAATACTGTCAGCGCGGAAAATTCAAAGTAAGTTGAATTCTTTTGGGACACACCTCATACATTCTTACTTCCACATTCATGTGAACACATGAATGTGTCAGTACCTCAGTGATTGTGTGTCAGTACCATAATTTTAATGGATGTAGGTCATAAAAATTATTACTGAAAATATGATGGTTATTGTCAATAACGCTAAATGGCAGCCTTAATACAGAAAGTGAGGAATGACTAATTCATTGTTATACGTGGTTTCCTGCTGACTTCTTCATTATGTCCAAAAATAATGTCCAAAATAATACACACACACACACGCGCGCGTGCACACAATGTCAAGCCCACCAAAATGCAAGAAATACTTTTACTTCTTCACTACAGAGAAGAGAACTGGCTGTTTAGAAGGGTTCATTATTCTCAGAGAAAGGAACTTGACTGTGCCTGATAAATTTTTATTTCAAATATGCCATATTATTATTATTATTTGAAATCAATTATAAAATACAAAATGGAAAATGAATTTGGAAATCGATTTCAGATAACAAATTGTTAGGTGATAAAGGTGCTGAATGTACTAAAGTTTTTCTCAAGTACTTTTTGTTTCTGACTTAACCCTGCTGTTCTGTTCGGGTCATATTGACCCGAAAACATTTTTATTTACTTATAATTTTCCTCCCGTTATTAATGATATAAGTTTCTGATTCTATGACTTTGTATCTCCAAATGCAAAGTTTACATACAATTTTTTTTTTCTTTTT